>JAZKJV010009247.1:600000-812407 GCA_037367405.1 Ottelia alismoides
TTTATTCTAAAATTAATTTGGAGAAATTTTGACTTTGTTTTATATTTTTAATCTCCAATTTAATTTTGGGTATTTATTTTAAACTATGGTCTGGGTATTTTTGAGTTTAAAAATATATAACAATTAGCAAAAATTATTTAAAAATTCAAAAATAGTAAAAATTTATTAAAAACTCAAAAATATCTTATTTTCTTATTTTTTTTATTATTTTATTAATTTTTATATTAACCCTAGCTTAGATTGTACATACATCCTATATATACTTTATTTTATAATTTAAAAGGAAAAGAAAATATAAAAAATATAATATAACAACAATAACAAAAGCCTCTTCCCACAATTAAGTAGGGTCGGCTACATGGATTCTTCGCCTCTATTCAGATCTATCTTGGGTCAATGCCAGGTTTATATCCAAAAAACTAAGATCCCTTCGTATAGTCTCTTTCCAACACTTCTTGGGCCATCCACACCCTCGCTTAGCCAGCTCAACATCCCAACACTCGCATCTCCTAATAGGTGCATCTGTTGATCTTCTTTGCAAATGACCAAACCATCTTAAGCGGTTTTCTCGGATCTTATTCTCGATCGGAGATACACCAACTTTCTTTATGATTGTAGCATTCCGAAACCGATCTTTACGTGTGTGTCCACACATCCACCTTAGCATTTTCATTTCTACTACAACCATTCTCTGCACATGTCTATAGTTCACAGGCCAACATTCAGATCCATAGAGCATAACAGGTCTCACGGCTACTTTGTAAAACTTTCCTTTAATTTTTAAAGGATTTTTCTTATCACAGAGAACAACAGAGGCTCCTCTCCACTTTAGCCAGCCTGCATTTATTCTATTAGTAATATCTCCATCAATTTCCCCATCCTGTTGCAAAATAGATCCCGGATATCTAAAAGAATCTCTCTTCCGAATGTTATAGTCACCAATCTTCACCTCAGTTCCTTGACCATTGCTTCCATCAAAGGTGCACTCCATATATTCCGTCTTAACTACGAAATCCTTTAGTCTCCAATGCATGTCACCAAACCTCAAGCTTCTCATTTACTCCATCTCTAGTCTCGTCAATCAACACAATATCATCAAGAAATAACATACACCAAGGCAACTCATCCTGAATGTGACTTGACAACTCGTACATAATCAAAGTAAAAAGAAATGGACTCAAAGCTGAACCTCAATGTAAACCAATGTTGATGTCAAAATAGTCAGTCTTCCCAGACGGGGTACTTACACAAGATAAACCCCTATCATACATGTCCTTTATGACGTTAATGTATAGGACATGTACTTGTCTCTTCTCCAAAACTCTCCACAATATCTCTCGTGGGACAGAATCATAAGCTTTCTCCAAATCAATAAAGATCATATGGAGGTTCTTCCTTTTAGCTCTATAAATATCCATTGTTCTCCTCCGCAAATGGATGTCTTCAATAGTTGAGCGACCTGCCATGAATCCGAATTGATTTTCTTTTATGTTGGAAACTTTCCTCAGCCTTCTTTCAATCACACGTTCCCAAATTTTTATAGTGTGACTCATCAGCTTGATACCTCTGTAATTTGAACAATTTTGAATATCTCCTTTATTCTTATAAAGAGGCACCACGATACTCCTCCTCCAATCTTCATGCATTTTCTTGCTTCGCCAAATAACATTGAATAGATTTGTAAGCCAAGAAAAACCACGCTCACCTAAAACTCTCCATACTTCTACAGGGATGTCATATGGTCCTACACCCTTCCCAGGTCTCATAACCTTCAAAGCCTCCTCTACTTCCTTTCTTTGTATTCGTATATAGCTTGTATCTTTCAAGTAACTTTCACTACTACCTAGATCACCCAAAGTGATCTCTATATTCCTTCTCCAATGAAAAGTTAATGGAAGTGCTGCTCCCATCTAGTCTCTATGTCCTTCTAAATAACAAGCACATGACCTTCCTCGTCCTTAATGAATCTCACTTGAGAAAGGTCTTTGGTCTTTCTTTCTCTTTCTTTGGCCAACCTGAATATATCCTTCTGGCCCTCCTTAGAGTCGAGATTTTTATAAAAAACTTCATAAACTTTGGACTTAGCTTCGCTTATATCCTTCTTTGCTTCCTTCTTTGCTTTTTTGTAGTTTGTGACAATTTCTGTTGTTCTATCCTTAGACATAACTTTAAAGCAAGCTCTTTTAATTTTTAGTTTCTCTTGCACCCCTTCACTCCACCACCAAGCCTCCTTTTGACCTGGAGCTCCTCCCTTCGACTCTCCTAGTATCTCTTTGGCTACCCTTTGTATACAATATGCTACTGCCTCCCACATCTCATTTGCACTTCTGCTACAATCCCATGAAAAGTCTTCTAAAACCTTCTCCTTGAAGCTCGATTGCTTCAGTGGAAGATTCTACCATATAGTTCTAGTGATCTTAGGAACCCTCCTTTTCTTTACCATGCCTTTTGTTTGCACATCCAAGACTAACAAGCGATGTTGAGTTGTCAAACTCTCTTCTGGGATTACTTTGCAATCTTTACAACACAACTGATCTCTTCTCCTCAACGCAAAGTAATCTATCTGTGTTCTAGTTGGCACACTCTTATAAGTAATAAAATGCTCCTCCCTCTTCTTGAAGAGAGTGTTTGATATGAAAAGATCATATGACGTTACAAAATCGAAAATGACTTTTCCCTCTTCATTTCTATCCCCAAAACCATGTCCTCCATGAACACTAGCATACCCTAAAACATCTTTTCCCACATGTCCATTAAGATCTCCACCTATGCAAATCATCTCTCTTTGTGGGATTCCTTGTAAAATCTTATCCAGATCCTCCCAAAAAGCTTGTTTAGTCCTTTTATCTAAACCAATTTGTGGTGCATAAACTGAGATGATATTCAAAATTTCCTCTTCAAGCACTAATTTTAGAAAAATAATCCGATCCCCGAATCTTTGCACCTCAACCACACAATCCTTCAAATAAAAAATAAAAAATATAAAAAATACAAAATCAGAAATTAAAAATAAAATATAAAAATATAAAATTTAAAACAAATTAAAAAATTAAAAAATTAAAACCCACAAAAAGAGCACACTTATAGACCTAATTGCTTATACCCAAGCCCTAGTCAAATCAATTCTTCCTGTTCCTTCTCCCCCTGAGCTCAAACCTCTAACTCAGAGCATGAAATATTGAACCCTTGCTGGACAGCCTAAAATGTTTTGGCTCATCATCGATTCTAATCTGACTGATGAACAAGAATCTCATCTAATGGAGATTCTTGAAACGAACCGCAGAGCGATCAGGTGGTCAGTAGTTGATCTCCATGGATTAGTCCAGCTCTGTGCTCACGCAATATTTTTCTCGAGGATGACGCCAAACCATCTCGTGGGTTTCAGCGCGGGCTGAACCCGAATCTTCGAGTGGTGGTCATGAAGGAAATATCAAAGTGGTGGAGCGTTGATTTTATCTATCCCATCTCCGACTCTAAATGGGTTAGTCTGTTACATGTGGTACCCAAGAAGACAGGTATCGCTACAGTGATTAATGAGGACGGAGAAGAGATCGCTACTTTATTACCGACTTCTTGGCGCATTTGTGTGGACTATAGACGTTTGAATCAAGAGACCAAGAAGGATCACTTTCCACTACCATTCATTGATCAAATCATCGAACGGTTAGCCAAGAAGAGCCATTATTGCTTTCTCGATCGGTACTCGAGATATAATCAAGTGTCCATTGTTCCTGAAGACCAAGAAAAGACAACATTCACATGTCCGTTCGAAACGTATGCTTTCAAATGGATATCCTTTGGATTGTGTAATATTCCGGTTACATTCCAGAGTTGTGTGCTTTCTATATTTGTGGACATGGTGGGACATATTTTGGAGGTCTTCATGGATGATTTTTTGATCTACGATGATGATTTTGATTCCTGGCTTTCTAGCCTAAATTGTGTGCTTCATAGGTGTACAGAAGTTAACCTCATACTTTATTGGGAGAAGAGTCATTTTATGATGACATAGGGGACGGTCCTTGGTCACATCATCTCCAATAGGGACATGGAAGTGGAGCCAACCAAGGTGGATATCATAAAAAAACTCAATCCACCATCCAACCTGAAGCAGTTATGGTCTTTCCTCGGGTATGTTAGTTTTTTTCAATGTTTCATACGAGACTTCAATAAAATTGCCCGACCATTATCTTACCTTCTCATGAAAGACACCAAGTTTATCGTAGATGATAAGTGTCTTTGGGCTTTTGAAAATCTCATGAACATGGTTGTAGAGCCTCCTGTGCTTCACCTACCCAATTGGTCTCTCCCATTCGAGATCCAGACGAACGCCTCTGGTTTTGTCTTAGGGGTTGTGTTGGGACAGATAAGGGATGGCCTTCCATTTGCCATACACTACACTAACAAGACTTTGGATTCCGCCCAGCGGAATTACACAGTTACAAAAATCAATTCTAGCCATTTAATTTGCCTTAGATAAATTTAGGTCCCACATTTTAAGATCTAAATAGACCATCTTTACTGACCACACCACCATCAAGCACTTAATGGACAAGAAGGATTCAAAGCTGCATCTGAACAAATGGATCCTTATACTCCAGGAGTTCGATATTGTGATCAAGGAAAAGTCCAGAGTCAAGACTGTGGTAGCGGATCACCTCTCCCTGTTAGAAACACCCAAGACTTCTGAGTTTGTTGCACCTATATCCGAGACCTTCCCTGATGAGGCGATTCTTGGTGTCTCCTCACTGCCATGGTATACTGACATTGTGAAATTACTTATTGCTAAGAAAGTTCCAAAAGGTTGGTCCAGATAGAGACTTGAGACTTTTCTCACAAAAGCCAAGTCTTTCCATTGGGAGGATCCGATCCTTTTATCATGAAGGAGCAAATTCCGTCAGGCGTCGGTGTATTCCTCAGGAGGAATACTAGAGTGTCCTCCTGTATTGCCATAGATTAGAAGATGGAGGACACCATTCAGGGAAGAGGATAGCACAAAAGGTGATCCAATCCAGCCTTTAGTGGCCTACTATCATTGTGGATTCCCATGCATTCGTAAAGAGATGTACTGATTGTCAGAGAATGGGTACATGTGGACATAGAGACATGATGTCGGTCCAGCCGATTCACTTTTGTGAA
The DNA here is from genome assembly GCA_037367405.1 of Ottelia alismoides. NCBI lineage: Eukaryota > Viridiplantae > Streptophyta > Magnoliopsida > Alismatales > Hydrocharitaceae > Ottelia > Ottelia alismoides. The sequence goes on from JAZKJV010009247.1 coordinate 605,140, forward strand.
GTGTTTGATGCATGGGGTATCAACTTTTTGGGCCCATTCCCGAAAAGTCAAGGGTTCGAGTATATTCTCCTAGCTGTGGATTGTGTGAGTCATTAGGTAGAGGCTATTCTTGCCTGAGCCGCTGATGTAAACACGGTTTGTATGTTCCTAAGAAAGCATATCATTACACGGTTTGGGGTCCCTTGAGTCATGATATCCGACGGGGGTAGTCACTTCATTAATGATAAGGTAAGAGCAATTGCTAACTAGTTTGACATAGATCATTGAGTTGCTACGCCATATCATCCTCAGAATAATGGTCTTGCCGAGGTCTCGAATAGGAAGATCAACATGATCTTGCAGAAGTTGTTCGCCCAGACCGAAAGGATTGGTCACAGCTTTTGGACTCGGTTCTTTGGGCCTATAGAACATCCTTCAAAACTCCATTGGGTACATATCCCTTTTAACTCATTTATGGCAATCTATGCCACTTACCTGTTGAAATCAAGCACATATCTTTGTGGGCAGTGAAAGAAGTGATATTTGGCATAGATGATGCGGGAGATCAAAGGCAAACTGAACTGGCAGTCGTGGAAGAAATGAGAGATGAAGCCTTCTCAACTAGCATTCACTAGAAAGAGTGGATGAAAGAGTGGTATGATTCACACATCAGCCACAAGCAGTTTGAGCCTAATCAGAAAGTCTGGCTATTCGATGCGAGGTTGATATTATTTCCAGGGAAACTTCAGAGCAAATGGAAAGGCCCATATCTTTTGCGAAGGTATACGACAATGGTAGCATCGATGTAACTAAGTTGTCGTCTAATTCCACCTTTCGATTCAATGGTCAGCGACTGAAACCTTTCCTTGATCATGAACCGTCGACCATTGAGGTTGCCCCGATCTATTTTTTATGAGATGATCTCTTCACTCTCACACTCTGCATCTCATACCTGATTTTCCAGATCACCTTGTATATAAATTTTTGATTTTATTCATTCTTCCTTCCGTTTATCTTAGACCCTTAGGTTTCATATAGAATTTTATTATACTTAGGATGTGCTTTATCCTAAGTATAGGGGGTGTAGATACCGTTGTTGTTCAAATCGTTCTGTTCTATTGTCCCTTTAGTTGCTTATACTTTGGGTGTATTTTACCCTAAGTATAGGGGTGGTAATATCGTTCATTTTCCCTTTTTATTGTCGTCGGTTTTTGTATCATCTGCTCTCTCACTTGTCCCACACTTGTTTATGTTTTTCTCTATACTTTGGGATATTTTACCATAAGTACATGGGGGATAATCTGAGCCGTTGAGTGTGTACATTCTCTTGACCTCGATCATCTTCAGTTTTGAGTCTGCTATCCTTAGGATTATTTGATCTTAAGTATAGAAGGGATGATTGACTTATATTCTTTATTCGTTATTCTTCGAGTCATTGTTGTATAGAATTCTTTTCACCAATCTATATTTAGCTCGAGTTATGTCTTCCTTTGCTGCTTATTTGGTAACTATGAGGACACAGTTCAAGCTACGTATAGGGGGTGTCGTATATTACGATATAATTTAGAAGCCATAGCTCGTACTTTATTATATTTTTAATAATATGGCTCTCTAAAAGTATGGGTGTCTATTTTGGGTTTTTAAAAGCTGCATGAAAATCGTAAATATGACTTATAAAAAAGGATTTAAAATCTGTATTAAAAAATGTTGTAAAAAATGTTTTGGATAAAATCCTTAATTATTTAAAACTTATAAAATCCTTGTATAAAATCTTGTATAAAAGCCGTATAATCTTGTATATAAAAATGTGTATAAAATCCTTCGTAAAATATACAAATTCCATGTAAAATTTGTTAAATCGAATTAATCCACTAACTTTTCAAAAAGACCCTTAAAATTGAAAAGTTTTAAAATTCAATAAAATTTTGCAAAATTCATTAAAATCACTTAAAAAGTTTTAAGCTGAAAATTCCTCCTTATAAAAACTTTTGCATTCATTCGCATTTTTTAGAACAAGTCTGCTTCTTGAACCGAATGGATCTAAGTCTAAGAGATGGATCTTGGTTTAGGCTTTGTTGAACACGGAAATCGCAGAGGTCGTGTTGACTCACAAGGCGAATCAACAGTCGCTGATTTGACCTCCAACGAAATCCGAAATTCAAACAACAATTAACCCACAACAGATAAATCAAGCAATGAAAGTAAATGTGCGGAGTTAAAATTTATTATAACTCTACAACAAGATGTGTATAGTGCAAGTATTTGTAGAGGTCGAACACAGGGAGCAGACAGGTAGAACGGGGCACAAGTGCACAAAAATGTGTGAGTTGTGATCAAATGCCTATTATGCTATTTTTTTTGTGGGTTTTTAATTTTATATTTTTTTGTTTAATTTTTAATTTTGTATTTTTGTATTTTGATTTTCAATTTACTGATTATATATTTTTTCTTTTCGTATTTTATATTTTTATATTTTCTTTTTCAATATTGGAAAATAAAGACAATGTAATAAAAGTGAAACTAAAGTATTTATAAAAATAGATAAAAATCTCAAAAATAAGGAAATAAAGTCTTTTTGGTCTTTTTATACTTTTTTACTGTTTTTGTGATTTTTGGGTAATTTTTAGAATGTTTTTGGTATTTTTAATTAGCAAAATAGAGAAAACAGTAGTAAAAAGTAAGGCTGAAACTTAAAATGGAGAAATAAAATAGAAATCAGTGGCAAAAATTCCCCAACTTAATTTTCAGTGAAAGATAATGAAACCAAGAAAATTTAGGAAAAGAAAACACTATTTTTGGATTTTTTATGGATTTTATAAATTTTTATGAAGGTTTTTAGAGTTTTGCAATTTTTTGGAGTTTGGTTTTATATTTTTTTATGATTTTTGGCCTGGAGCTAAGACACACTAAGGGGAACAAAACATATTTTTTTGGGAATTTTCTGGAGTGTTTTTATATTTTTTAGGGATTTTCTAATGCAAACAGTGCTGAAAATAGGTGTTTTTGAATTTTTATAAATAATAAAATGCAATATTTATGAAAAATAAAAACAGGCCGTTAAACTACACTACAGCAGGAAACTACTTTGATTTTTGGGGATTTTTTTGGTATTTTGTAGACGCAAGCAAAAATTGCTAGAAGCAAAAAGAAAAACCATGCGTGCAGGGGTATTTGTGTAATATCCAAGAAACGCGAGGGCCTACGTGCAATATGTTCACAGAAAGTATAACTAGACCCAAAAATTGCAATACTAATTATTAATAACAAAGACTACAGGGATTATATTAGCAAAATCTCCAGATCCTCGTGCTAGTGCACGTGCGGCTGGAAGGGACGTGTTTGTAATAACCCGAATGTCAGAGGGCGAAAAGGCAAAAAGACCAACACTTTTATACGACAGCTGGAAGTTTAGCGACTACAAATAAATATGCGAAACCGCCAGGGGCACCCCTGCAAAATCGCCCAGGCTCACGCGCGACGCACGCGCCTGGCGGGGGTGTCCTAGTAATTTCCAAAAGCGGCGAGGAACTTTTTGCAAATATTACATGGATGTTTTAAAAGCAAGTGAAGGTTTTGGCAGTTATTAGTAATTACAAAATTCCCCAGGGCAAGAAATGCAAAATACCCTGAGCTGCTCGCGATCCAACGGCGGTGCGGGCCTTACTTAAACACGTGGCGGCTCGAGGCGCACCGATACCTCTTCGCTTCTGGACGGCCCAGATTATATCGTGGGAGCTTGATCGGACGGCCAAGGTGTGATTTGATCCTGCGGCTGCTGCTTCCCGTGATGAGCAGGGCTAGATCCGACGGTGGAGGGCGGCGCTGGAAGAACTACGAAGAAGGTCCGCCGCAGCGGACTTCCTCCGACGATGAAACCCTCCTCCGACGTTCGTGGGGCGTCAAAATGTCCAGAACGACACCTGGGAGGCCCCTCAAGCGAACGGCGGTTTCAAAAACGGCGGTATGACCGCCGATAAGTCGCCGTGACGAGGAACGACGGGGGCTGCCCAGGTGACCGGTGTGCTTCAAAATCTCGACCCCAGGGGGGGTCCTTCGGCTCCTGGAACCTGCAAGGAACACACAGAACAACAGTGGATGGTTCCAGGGGCGAATGCGGATCTTTAGACGACGTGGAGTGGAGGAAGTGGTTGCCGGAGCTTACGAGCTCCGGCGAGGTGCTTGAGCGTGAAACAGGGAGTTGATCAATCGTCAAAACTATCGAATGCGTGCAAGAAATGACATCTATTGCTAACAGCGAACTAAACACGAGAAAAACAAGAAGATAAACGACCTCAAGTGGCTTTGAACCACGAGATGGAACCGCCGGGAGCAAAGCTCCGGCGATGGGCGGAACCGGCCCTCCGCCGCCTTGCCTGGCCTCGCGCGACCGAGCTGGAGATCCCCCTGTCACAGGGATCGATCCGGAGCTCGCCAACCAAAACCAAACAAGAGTCAAATGGGGTTCAAAGTGAAAAGGGCATGGCTGGGCGGTTTTGAACATGGCCAAGGGGCGACTTTCAAGGATGAATCACGGGCGCGTTTTCGATCAAAACGCCAAGCCAATGCCTGGGCGTGTAAGATCACATGTAGGACTACAAATCTCGTGAAGAGACCGACCTCATTCGGTGAAAGGATCGCCCTCCAAAAATCCACGAAAATCAAGAAAACTCATTTCTGACAGGCATCAGACCTCGGTCAGAGAGTTGACCGAGGTCAACCAAGGGAGAAGTCTGGTTGGTCCACGTGGACCAACCAGAAAAAACCTTGGAAAAAAGATTTCTAAATTCAATAAAAAATAGGAAATGATTTTATTAATTTTTAATTATAAAATGAAAACTGTTTGTAATTTTATGTAGTATTTTATTCTTATTTTTAATTATTTTTATGAGGTATATTTTTACAAGTTTGCATTTATGCCCCTATAGGTCTCTATATCTGTATATTTAAGTATTTTATTTTTATTTAATTATTTTTAATTTATTTTATTTTGGTTTTTTATTTTCTAAAATTATAAAATACTTTTATATACGCAAATATAATTTTATTTTAATTTTCTGATATATTTTATACACTTAATAAAATGAAAGTGTTATTTGTATAGGTATCACTACCTGTATTATACCTATAGATACAAGTATTTTTATTTGTATTTTAATGATGTTTTTATTCTGATTTTAATATACATAATTATTATAAGTATTATTTACAACATTATAAAAATATAAAAGTATAAAAATAATAAATAAATAATAAATTGAATATTTTAATATGTACAAGTATACAATGTGGGTCCAAAAGTCAACTTTTAAACCGTAGCTCCGCCAAATGCGAAACCACCACCATTAATTAGATTATTTTCTTCTATATACAATTAAAGGTGAGTACGCTGCATTTGGAGTTTTTATTTGTGAGATACGGGTCTGGGAAGTTGGTATTCTGGATTTTTATTCAGACCATAACTTTTTATCTGTACATTATTTTTCTGTGAAATCAATTTTGTATTTTTATTTATTTTATTATCTACAACTTTCATGTACAAAGTTTCTTTATTTGATGCACAAAAAGTGGAACCAAAAATAGGTCCCAAAATGAATAAAGAAAGAATAAAATGTATAGGTATTTTATCTGTATTTTGGCCCTTATCTCCCCCTACTTTATTCCTTGTCGACCTATTCAGCAAGATGCCTAGGTCTCGGGGTTTCGGGTCATAAAATATTTACAATATTTTATTCTTTTTCTTTTCTTTTCTTTATTCTATAATTTTGGCTTTAAAAACCGCATCTTATACAATATTTATACACATATGCATGAATGCTAAAATGCCTATATTAAGCCTATTTACACGCATTTACTAGGGTTTTTAAGGCCAAAATGACAGAATAAAGATGATGAAACGTGGATTCATCATCCCCCTATACTTGCCTTTGCTAGTCCCTAGCAAACACTTATGCAATAAGTGCAGAAAAAGAAAAATAAAGAAAAGAAAAAGAAGAAAGATGGACTAAATTTAATTATCAAACTTGCCTTCACAAAATCAAAGTTTGGAGCTTAAGTCGGACCTTTAGAATTTCAGTGCGGGCCGAACCTTAGTGAGAACCGTGTTTGAAATCCAACAGCCCTTGAGAATCCCAAAACTCTGCTCAAGTCTCCTCAATAGCCAGGTCAGAAATATCTCAACTCATACGCAAACTCTTACGACTATGAATCTGACTTGTACAGTGTAAGTGACGGTGGCTCTCCCCAACTAGAATGACAAAGAAACTGACTTCTCCAGTACGACAACCCAATGATTCCCCAATCCAGCAACTCCATCCTCGAGGAGAGGGGTATTCCCTTCTAAGTTCAAGTGGCAACCAGCTCAAGAGGAGGGGGTGAGGAGAAGAATGGACGGTAGCCAGTGTAGCTACCTATCCTTGGATGCAAGACCAGTGTAGTCAAGTCATCCTGCTGCAGGCTCACATGATATGACTTTGGAACTCAAGCTTGCTTATTGACTTTACAACATTTGTACATACTTTGCAGGCTTTTTATTTTTGTACATGCCTGAACTTTTTTTTTTTTGAAATACTATTCACAGCAGTATTTACATAAGGAGTTTTTCCTCTTGAGCCAGTAGACTATCCCTCTTTTGAAGCTTTATCGCAACCCACAGCCTCCTGTCTTTAGACTTCCTAATCACTGGACGGGTTGGGGTGCACTTCCCTCCCTAGAGGAGGACAAGTGTTTCCACCTGTGTGCGTCTCATACCGGCAAATCCAATCCCCTCACCACTCCAACTGAGTTGAGCCATGTGAAAGGTGCAGGTGTCCAAGTAAGGTCATTATCAACAAGAGTCGTGCGTGTGCTCCGAAATACTCTACTTAGGCAGTCAAGAATCCATTGAACCAAGTCTCATGATCCTCAAAGAATTAAGTCAACTAGACCTGAAGTACCTCAAACCAAGTTCCTATAAGGTTCCTGTTATTAGGTAGATTATAAGGTCCAATCAAGCTCCAATCTCCGGATTTTTACTTAGACTTGTTCAACTATCAAACTCAATCCGAAAAATGTGAATGCTATGCAATGCGAAAATATTTTTGTGATGCAATTTTCAAGGATTTTGAACTTTTTATGGATTTTTGGAAAGATGATGATGATGCATATGCATTTTTTGTCTTTTTCAAAAAGATTTTTCAAATGTTTTTTGGATTTTATTTTTTGCAAATGTTTTTGGGCTTTTTGAAAATAGAAAGATTTTGGCTGAAAAATAGGTTAAAATATGTACACGGGAGTGCTTCTTATATTTACAAGAAGTGGATTTTAAGGATTTACAAGGGTAAGTGCTCAATTTTATACATATATAGTGGATTTTGGTATGATGTGTATATTCCTCAAACTTATTTGACACAAGTTTTTTCAAACAATTTTTGAAAACTATAGTCCAAAATAGTTTTTACAAACATTTTACACACATTTGAAAATCATTTTGCAAAGGCTTTCAAAACAGTATATATAGATTTTTCAAATCATTTTTGCAACCATTTTTCAAACCATTTGCAAATCATTTTTCAAACATTTTATTTCACACAAAGAAAATAAATTTTACAAACCACACATTTTTACAAAGGTTGAAAACATGTAACAAAATATTTTCAAAATAGTTTTCAATAAATGTTCACACGGATTTTCAAACTATTTTTCAAACATTTTGCAAAAAACATTTTCACCTGATTTATTAATCAGTAAATACAAAAAGAATTTGAGGAATAACCACATCTTTTTATTAAGAATTTTTAATGAATTTTAAAGAATTATTAGCCATATTATTAAGGAAATACGAAAGTACGAGTTATGGCTAAAGTATATACGTAGTATATACGACCCCCCTATACTTAGCTTGAGCTATGTCCTCATAGATCGGAGAGAAAAGAGAAGACATAACTCGTACTGAGTATAGGAAAATCTAAAGAATAAATAAATAAAGGAATGGATGAACAAACGAATGAGAAGTTGACCGTCCCCCTATACTTAGGATCAAATAATCCTAAGTATAGCAGACTGTACACAACGCAGGGAGGGTCAAGGGTGGGAATGAACAGATCGTACTCAGATTGTCTCCCCCTATACTTAGGGTAAAATATCCCTAAGTATAGACAAGAAGAGGAGACAATGGAGAGGATCGAAAAGAATAGAAAAACTTGGGGTGCACACCCCCCTATACTTAGGACAAAGTACGTCCTAAGTATGGAAAACTGTCTACAAGGGCGGCACCTTTTTGATAGATACAGAAGATAGAATAGGAAAAGAAGAAAAGAAGAAAAGAAGAAAATAAATTAAAAGATGGAAGGATAGATCAGAGGATATACACATCACTCCCCCTATACTTAGGGTAAAAGAAGCCCTATGTATAGGAGACAACAGGAGTAATGAAACGGAACGAAGAAAGAGCACTCGGCTCGTCCACCCCCCTATACTTAGGACAAAGTACGTCCTAAGCAAGGCAGACACGAGAATGGGTGGACGAGTAAAAACGGGAGATACGAACAGAGGTATACAAAAGTGAATATACAACAGAGATGGATATACAGATGATCAAGAAGGTTGAAAGCGAACCTTCTTGTGAGACCGCTGAGGGATAGATCTAGTGTGATGCAAGTCGACATCGGGGTCCACAGCGGACGGAAGCCGATCAGGGTCGACATGGTGAAGGTCCTCAGTGGAATCGAATCTGAAAGGGACGAACTGGTCACTGGAAGTAGTACGGCTAGGTTCTCCCTTGGTGGTCCTATGGTGTAAAGGCACAGACGTGTGAGTGGAAGAAGTGTGACTCGGTCCGGCCTTGGGAATCTCGCTGGTATCAAAGTGAAATGGGACGAACTCATCATCATCGAAAGAAGTGTACTCGGAGTCGTCCTGCAAGGTGTCATCCAGGTCAAAATCAAAAGGCACGAAATCATCGGTGGAAGTAGTCGAGCTCTGTTCGTCCTCTATAATCTCAACCGGATCATCTTTCTCATCAAAAGGCCCGAATCTTTGAAGAAAAGCAACAAAATCAAATTCGGCCTTAGTCTCATCAGTATCTACATGGACAGGAGCGGACTCATCAGTGGAAGTAGTCAAAGCATGTCCGTCCTGTATAGTCTCTAAGTCTGCCCTCCGCTCAATGGTGTCAATCGTGTAGATCCCGCGGATGTCATCAACACAACGCCAAGTCCCAGAAGAAGGAACGTCGAGGTCCATGCTTTCCGAGGTTTCCTCAACCGGGAGAAATTCTCGGGTCTCAGTGGAATCCAATAGACAACAAAATTCTTTGATAGTATCATCAAGGTCATGGTCCTCGAGGTCAGCCAAGATAGGTGTGGGCACATCAGGTGCAGGTCTCTGGTCGGCAGCAGGTGCGGTGATCAATGCTTCACCCTCGTCAGCAGGACGAAAGTGAATCTCTCCTGATCCGTAGTCAATAACGACTCTCGCAGAGGCGAGGAATGGTCGTCCCAGGATGATTGGAGAATGCTCCCCTGTGGAGTTCTCCATGGGCAACACGACAAAATCAACATTGTGGCTCGTGCCCTGAATCGATATGACGGCGTTTTCAAGGATACCCTTCGGCCTCTTTATTGATCCATCAGCAAACTGTACGATCATCCTGGTCTTTTTGAGAGGCCCTAAGTGAAGAGATTGTACCAGCGAGAAGGGTATGATGCTAATCGAAGCACCGCCGTCCAGGAGAGTTTGATCACATGTGTGGTCAGAAATGGTGCAGCTAATGAAAGGTGTGGCAGTGTTCTTTTTCCTAGGAATGGGACAGTGTGTGATGGCATGGGCAGTGGCCATGGTCAAGATATGACGCTCAGATCTGCTCCTCCGCTTTCTCTTCTTGGGAAGAGGAGCAGATAAATCGGTCATGGCCTGCTGAAGTGGGGCACGGATGATCTCATGAATGGTGGCCACCACTTCGGGTTCAGTCAATATTTTTTTGAATTTTTGGACCTCCTCCATACAAGGGAGGAAGTCGGAATCATCATCTACACGAGGCATGCCAAGAGCAGTCTGTACAGCGGCATCCTCGGGGTCAAAGGTGGGACAAGGTGTGAGAGGCTGTGTGGTCAAAGGATCTGGCAAGTGGTACCTCTCCTCACAGTCTGGCTTGATCATGTGTCTCCCGAACTCTTTTTGTATTTTCAAATTTTTCTCATTTTTTTGTATTTTGGGCGATTGCAAGCTCTCATGGTAATCCCCAAATGATTCCATATCCTCAAAGACTGGAGCAGCATTTTGGTTCTTATTGAAACTAGTTAGATCAGTGATCCTCGAGTTCATATGCTCCATCATCTGATTCAAGGTCTCAAGTGTGGATATCAAGAAAGGTGACTCCAAAATCTCAGGATCGGGTGAGTCGAATGTGGGCGGTGGGTGTGGACAAAAATCACATTCCGAATCAGGATACTCAAGGAAGAGCGGGTTGTCGAAATGTGTAGGAGATGGTGGTGGGAATGACTGGCGAAGGTCAAAGTCCGGATCCTGGAATAGTGGGTTGGTCGGATATGTACAAAAATCAGGAGCAAAGTCCTCCTGAAAAAAAGGAGGTGGACCGGCTGGAGTGAACGAGTGATCCGCAAAGTCTGGATAGAATACGCTCCAGTCGGCCATCTCGAAACAAAAGAAAATGATCGGGGGAGCACGATGGTCAAGTCAAGAGAAGTGAGAAGAAAGGCGCAAGTGCAGCGGCGATCTAGGACGCACACAAAACAATCACAGACAAAAATGAAAATAATACAAACCCTCAATTCACCTACTCAACTCGGTAGAGACCACAAATGCGGTATTTTTATCTTGTCTGTTTTAGAGTTAGGTGAGAAGTCCACAAGTTGCACAAACACTTAGGGGCTCAATGGGATTTGGGCACTAATCCTTAGTGTGTGCGCGAGGAATGTAAAACGAAGACAATGAGGGGATTACTCGCCCCAATACAAGATGTTTCTTTTTGATCGGTTTTAGGGTCAAGTAAAATTAGCAGTCCCAATTTTATTGATTATCACTTTTTTTTTGAATTTTTGGTGAGAAATGCACGCGCCTAACGAGGAATCAATTCCTTTAAGATCCTAGGTTGGCAAAATCAGAGGGAGATGCGGAAAAGCAATGCAAGCGGCAATCGATGATGGATGCTAAAGCGTAAATGCTCACCTTGCCTCCAGCACTCTACATGCAAGGATGCTCAGCAGAATTGAAACCTATCTATATGCAAATGCAAATCGATGAAATCGCCCTAAGTTCAAAAATTGCTATTAGCGGGAAGCACCACAAGCCGACCACCAATCCTCAACCCTAGAGTCCGGTCTAGGCTCACCCCTCCTCTGCTCAACAATTTGAGGGTAGGAGAAAGCGCTTTGCGGGGAGAGCTCGCGGCGCGACGGATTGAAGATGATGAATCAACTGTTTAAATTTGACTAAGTCCAAACGATACTATAGGAGCATGCAAGGTATTAGGTGTTTGGCCTTAGTCTATCGCAAGCAATCCTAAAAGCTAAGGGCTCAATCACACAAAAGAAATAAAAATCGAAAAACAAAACAAAATAAAAAGAATGCGAGAAAACCGTGAAAACCGCGGTGAGCCCCCAAGTGAACAATCACTTGGAAATTAGGCTCGAATGTCCAAGTGTCCGAGGGTACCTGTATTATTACAAATATAGGTCACTCTCTCACTTAAATTACACTAACAAATACAAGAAATAAATTCTACAACTAAAAATGAGCTCGGTCTTCAAAATTTCCTCTTCGTCTCCTCGGTGCTCGGCTGGCAGATGCCGGCTTCACGTGGGTGCGTAGGCGCCTAGGGTGGAGCGCCTCCCTCGATCCGCGGTACCTCGCACAAAGTCAACAAGAGAGGGGGTTAGACAGCTCAACAGATATATCAAAGATAAAGAACAATAAACTAGCGAAAAATGAAAGCCGCGAAATAAACAATCAATCACAAACACAAAGAAGACCCGAACTACGCGCTGTTGCTCTCCGGCAACGGCGCCATTTGTTGAACATGGAAATCGCAGAGGTCGTGTTGACTCACAAGGCGAATCAACAGTCGCTGATTTGACCTCCAACGAAATCCGAAATTCAAACAACAATTAACCCACAACAGATAAATCAAGCAATGAAAGTAAATGTGCGGAGTTAAAATTTATTATAACTCTACAACAAGATGTGTATAGTGCAAGTATTTGTAGAGGTCGAACACAGGGAGCAGACAGGTAGAACGGGGCACAAGTGCACAAAAATGTGTGAGTTGTGATCAAATGCCTATTATGCTATTTTTTTGTGGGTTTTTAATTTTATATTTTTTTGTTTAATTTTTAATTTTGTATTTTTGTATTTTGATTTTCAATTTACTGATTATATATTTTTTTCTTTTCGTATTTTATATTTTTATATTTTCTTTTTCAATATTGGAAAATAAAGACAATGTAATAAAAGTGAAACTAAAGTATTTATAAAAATAGATAAAAATACTCAAAAATAAGGAAATAAAGTCTTTTTGGTCTTTTTATACTTTTTTACTGTTTTTGTGATTTTTGGGTAATTTTTAGAATGTTTTTGGTATTTTTAATTAGCAAAATAGAGAAAACAGTAGTAAAAAGTAAGGCTGAAACTTAAAATGGAGAAATAAAATAGCAATCAGTGGCAAAAATTCCCCAACTTAATTTTCAGTGAAAGATAATGAAACCAAGAAAATTTAGGAAAAGAAAACACTATTTTTGGATTTTTTATGGATTTTATAAATTTTTATGAAGGTTTTTAGAGTTTTGCAATTTTTTGGAGTTTGGTTTTATATTTTTTAATGATTTTTGGCCTGGAGCTAAGACACACTAAGGGGAACAAAACATATTTTTTTGGGAATTTTCTGGAGTGTTTTTATATTTTTTAGGGATTTTCTAATGCAAACAGTGCTGAAAATAGGTGTTTTTGAATTTTTATAAATAATAAAATGCAATATTTATGAAAAATAAAAATAGGCCGTTAAACTACACTACAGCAGGAAACTACTTTGATTTTTGGAGATTTTTTTGGTATTTTGTAGACGCAAGCAAAAATTGCTAGAAGCAAAAAGAAAAACCATGCGTGCAGGGGTATTTATGTAATATCCAAGAAACGCGAGGGCCTACGTGCAATATGTTCACAGAAAGTATAACTAGACCCAAAAATTGCAATACTAATTATTAATAACAAAGACTACGGGGATTATATTAGCAAAATCTCCAGATCCTCGTGCTAGTGCACGTGCGCCTGGAAGGGACGTGTTTGTATTAACCCGAATGTCAGAGGGCGAAAAGGCAAAAAGACCAACACTTTTATACAACAGCTGAAAGTTTAGCGACTACAAATAAATATGCGAAACCGAAAGGGGCACCCCTGCAAAATCGCCCAGGCTCACGCGCGACGCACGCGCCTGGCGGGGGTGTCCTAGTAATTTCCAAAAGCGGCGAGGAACTTTTTGCAAATATTACATGAATGTTTTAAAAGCAAGTGAAGGTTTTGGCAGTTATTAGTAATTACAAAATTGCCCAGGGCAAGAAATGCAAAATACCCTGAGCTGCTCGCGATCCAACGGCGGTGCGGGCCTTACTTAAACACGTGGCGGCTCGAGGCGCACCGATACCTCTTCGCTTCTGGACGGCCCAGATTATATCGTGGGAGCTTGATCGGACGGCCAAGGTGCGATTTGATCCTGCGGCTGCTGCTTCCCGTGATGAGCAGGGCTAGATCCGACGGCGGAGGGCGGCGCTGGAAGAACTACGAAGAAGGTCCGCCGCAGCGGACTTCCTCCGACGATGAAACCCTCCTCCGGCGTTCGTGGGGCGTCAAAATGTCCAGAACGACACCTGGGAGGCCCCTCAAGCGAACGGCGGTTTCAAAAACGGCGGTATGACCGCCGATAAGTCGCCGTGATGAGGAACGACGGGGGCTGCCCAGGTGACCGGTGTGCTTCAAAATCTCGACCCCAGGGGGGGTCCTTCGGCTCCTGGAACCTGCAAGGAACACGCAGAACAACAGTGGATGGTTCCAGGGGCGAATGCGGATATTTAGACGACGTGGAGTGGAGGAAGTGGTTGCCGGAGCTTACGAGCTCCGGCGAGGTGCTTGAGCGTGAAACAGGTAGTTGATCAATCGTCAAAACTATCGAATGCGTGCAAGAAATGACATCTATTGCTAACAGCGGACTAAACACGAGAAAAACAAGAAGATAAACGACCTCAAGTGGCTTTGAACCACGAGATGGAACCGCCGGGAGCGAAGCTCCGGCGATGGGCGGAACCGGCCCTCCGACGCCTTGCCTGGCCTCGCGCGACCGAGCTGGAGATCCCCCTGTCACAGGGATCGATCCGGAGCTCGCCAACCAAAACCAAACAAGAGTCAAATGGGGTTCAAAGTGAAAAGGGCATGGCTGGGCGGTTTTGAACATGGCCAAGGGGCGACTTTCAAGGATGAATCACGGGCGCGTTTTCGATCAAAACGCCAAGCCAATGCCTGGGCGTGTAAGATCACATGTAGGACTACAAATCTCGTGAAGAGACCGACCTCATTCGGTGAAAGGATCGCCCTCCAAAAATCCACGAAAATCAAGAAAACTCATTTTTGACAGGCATCAGACCTCGGTCAGAGAGTTGACCGAGGTCAACCAAGGGAGAAGTCTGGTTGGTCCACGTGGACCAACCAGAAAAAACCTTGAAAAAAAGATTTCTAAATTCAATAAAAAATAGGAAATGATTTTATTAATTTTTAATTATAAAATGAAAAGTGTTTGTAATTTTATGTAGTATTTTATTCTTATTTTTAATTATTTTTATGAGGTATATTTTTACAAGTTTGCATTTATGCCCCTATAGGTCTCTATATCTGTATATTTAATTATTTTATTTTTATTTAGGTATTTTTAATTTATTTTATTTTGGTTTTTTAATTTCTAAAATTATAAAATACTTTTATATACGCAAATATAATTTTATTTTAATTTTTTGATATATTTTATACACTTAATAAAATGAAAGTGTTATTTGTATAGGTATCACTACCTGTATTATACCTATATATACAAGTATTTTTATTTGTATTTTAATGATGTTTTTATTCTGATTTTAATATACATAATTATTATAAGTATTATTTACAACATTATAAAAATATAAAAGTATAAAAATAATAAATAAATAATAAATTGAATATTTTAATATGTACAAGTATACAATGTGGGTCCAAAAGTCAACTTTTAAACCGTAGCTCCGCCAAATACGAAACCACCACCATTAATTAGATTATTTTCTTCTATATACAATTAAAGTGAGTACGCTGCATTTGGAGTTTTTATTTGTGAGATACGGATCTGGGAAGTTGGCATTCTGGATTTTTATTCAGACCATAACTTTTTATCTGTACATTATTTCTCTGTGAAATCAATTTTTTATTTTTATTTATTTTATTATCTACAACTTTCATGTACAAAGTTTCTTTATTTGATGCACAAAAAGTGGAACCAAAAATAGGTCCCAAAATGAATAAAGAAAGAATAAAATGTATAGGTATTTT
This sequence comes from Ottelia alismoides, assembly GCA_037367405.1. NCBI lineage: Eukaryota > Viridiplantae > Streptophyta > Magnoliopsida > Alismatales > Hydrocharitaceae > Ottelia > Ottelia alismoides. The sequence goes on from JAZKJV010009247.1 coordinate 620,674, forward strand.
ATCTGTATTTTGGCCCTTATCTCCCCCTACTTTATTCCTTGTCGACCTATTCATCAAGATGCCTAGGTCTCGGGGTTTCGGGTCATAAAATATTTACAATATTTTATTCTTTTTCTTTTCTTTTCTTTATTCTATAATTTTGGCTTTAAAAACCGCATCTTATACAATATTTATACACATATGCATGAATGCTAAAATGCCTATATTAAGCCTATTTACACGCATTTACTAGGGTTTTTAAGGCCAAAATGACAGAATAAAGATGATGAAATGTGGATTCATCAGGCTTTAATCCAATTAATTCTAAAGGGATTCTATTAGGAACTAGAAGTGAGACTCTTTAGGTCTTTTATACTTAATTCTTTGGGTTCAATAAGAGCATGTTCACAATTCAACTTGAGATTGCCTAAGTAGGACACCTGGTGTCATCCGTTTAGCTCTTCTCCATTTGAACACTTTTTGAACTCATGCACTCCGCACTCTGCTCGACTTGTATGGGGATGCAAAGGGTAATCCATCTTAGTGGTGCGTTTCCATCCTTGTCCAGTGGCGCTGACGTCTAAAGACGAGAGAGATTGGGGTTGAAAAAAAGCTTCGGATGAGGAAAGGATCTGCTAGCACAATTTTTCAAAAACCCCAAAAAAGGGACAGAATGAAAAGATGCTATATCAATCGGGGCACAAAAGGTCTATGTAGTGCAACAATTATTTGTACCAAAAAGAAGCCAAATACACCAAATACCAAAATGACCACAATGGTCCGAGCTTCAGAAAGCCTGCATGTCTTAGTGGAGACTTGGCTAAACTGGTCAGTCTTCATAGGAGATGTGATTACACTGATCACACTCTAGTTCTTTTCTCATTCTTCTATCTTCTTCCTATACTCAATTGTGGACACAACACGACCTGACCTTAGAAGGAAATATACCCTCCTCGAGGATCGAGTAGCTGGATGAGGGCTCAATGGGAGTGTATTACTGGAACGGGCGGTTTCTTCACTTCGATAGAGCAGGAAGAGCTAAAATCTTTCACACACAGTACAAATTGCTTTCAAAGCTGAAAAGTTTGCGGGATGAATAGGTGGATCTGAGCTAGATGTTAATGTAAATCAGGATAAGGATTTGTGGAACTTGAGGGCTGTCGAGGCTTAAAACCTAATTCTATTAGAGTCCCGACACAATAATAATCCAAAGGCTTACTACAAGTTCTAAGTTTTGGGTGAAGTGAAATTCAGTTCAAAGAAACTAACGTGTTCTAAGTTCCTTTATTTTTCTTTTCCTTTTTCTTTTTGCTTGCACTTATTTATAGAATAAGTGGTTGCTATGGGACTAGCAAAGGTAAAGTATAGGGGAATGATGGATTCGTGATTCATCACCTTTATTCATTCATTTTGTCTAAAATCCTTGGTAAAATACATGTAAATAATCACAAATTCCAATTAATTATCATTCTAACCACAAATATTAATATTATATATAACATTTATTTTATCCAAAATAAAAGAATAAAGATAAAAAGAAAAATAAAATAAAAGAAGGTTGTAGATATAAAATATATACAAACTGATCCTAACCCCGAGATCGGGTCAATATTGACTTGGTCGATAAAATAAAATAAGTAGGGGGAGATAAGAATCAAAACATATAAAAATATCAAGAAAATAAAGATCAAAAATTTAATTTATCCATTTTTTACCTTGTAAATATTTCACCTATTTTATTTATCAACAAGAAAATTTCCAAACCAAAATACTTATATGAGAAAGGTTGTTCATAAAAATATATAGTATTTTATTAAAATATTAGAAAAATAACTCGTCGCAAAAAAATATTGCATTGAACCGAAAACTATAAAAGTCAACTTTCAAGGTTCATAGCTATTTATAGAAAATTCAAATGGAGCAAACTCACTTGTAAACTTCATTTTATACTTAATACTATTTATTAAAAATATCAAAAAAATATACGAATAAAATAGGTGAGTTTTGGCATTTAGGTCCCATTGTGTATATGCATTATATGTAGAAACTTCTCACATTTTTTTATTAATTAACCATAAATTTGATTAACTTAATTTCTTTTTAAAAAAATCTTCTAAAAATACATAGAAAAAAATAAACATATAACTAAGTTAAAATACCGATAAAACCCGAAGCCACGAAGCCACTACCTAAATTTTCTGGATCTCATAACTCGGTCATACATACACTGAATTGGGCAAACTCAGTTCTAAAATTCGTATAATTTAATTATCTAGAAAATGACACTGATTTCACTAAAATCGGATTTTGTTTGCAAATGTGGGTTTCAGGACCATATTGGTATATTGTACAATGTACCTAAATTATTATTAACCAATATGTGTTATATAATTTATTAATACTTTATTATTTAATTAGATTAAATAGAATTTATTACATATTTAATTAATAATTTATTAATTTATTTATAAATAACTAATTTATTATTTAATTACTAACTATTATTTGATTATTATTTAAGTTGTTTAATTAATTCTTTAATTATATTTAATTGATAATTTAGTTATTAATTACATAATTAATATCTTAATCATTTAATTTATTTAATGTATTTATTAGGTTATATAATTATATAATTTAACTAATTAATTATTTTTTTCTCCTCGCGGTATGGAAGTTGACTCAGCCAAGATGGAGGTGATTTCCAAGGTAGAGACACCAACAACCATTAAACAAGTTAGGTCAATATTGGGCCATGTCAGTTTTTATCGATGATTTATCAAAGATTTCAATAAATTGAATAGGTCGTTGATCGAGTTGTTGGGCAAGGAGAATGACTTCATTATGGATGATCGCGTACTCCTTACCTTTAATTTGTTGAAAGAACTTATCACTCAGGCCCCGGTCTTCCAGCCGTCGATTCAGACATAGCCTTTTGTGATAATGGCAGATGCATTAGATTATGCCATCGGTGTTGTGCTGGTATAGAGGAAAGACAATATACCATTGTAATTCACTACGCTAGTCGAACGCTCGATGAAGCCCAAAAGAATTATACAGTCACTGAGAGCTGCTAGCGGTAGTCTTTGCCTTGGAAAAGTTCATATCCCATCTCCTCAGATCCAAGGTTATCGTTTACACAGATCATTCAGCCATCCTGTACATACAGCAGAAGGAGGACATCAAACCACGTCTCATTCGGTGGATCCTTCTCCTCCAAGAATTTGACCTTGAAATTCGAGATAAACTTGGAGTTAAGAATGTGGTGGTTGACCACTTATCTAGACTTCTCAAGCCTGAATCTATTGAGCTAAACTTGTAACCAATCACAAAAACCTTCCTAGATGAGGCAATTTTGTCGGTCACCTCGCTCCCCTGGTATGCTGATATTGTGAATTATCTTATGTCCAAGAGAACCCCAAATGATTGACCGAAGCTGAAAGTAGAAAAATTTTTATCTAAAATCCATTTCTACCAGTGGTAGGATCCATATATATTTCGTGAGGGACATTGCATATGTAGGAGGTGTATTCCTCAGGAGGAAGTTCCGAGGGTCCTTGCACTTTGTCATGATCAAGAATCTGGAGGACACCATTCAGGCAGACGAACGGCAACAAAGGTTCTTCAGAGTTGCCTTTGGTGGCCTATCTTATTCAAGGATGCAGAAGGCTACATCAAGTGTTGTACTGACTACCAGAAGATGGGTGGCACCATCAATTGAGAGACACGATGCCTCTGAAGTTCATTCAGATATCAGATGTCTTCGACTCAGGGGGCATCGACTTTATGGGCCTGTTTCCGAACAGTTAGGGCTACAAATATATTTTGCTTGCTGTAAACTATGTGAGTCACTGGGTGGAGGCTATTCCCACCCGAATCACCGACAATCGGACTATATGTCAATTACTCAAAGATCAAATCATTGCATGGTTCGGAATTCCCAAAATTATAATATCTGATGGGGGTTGTCATTTCATAAACAAAGAGGTGAAGAAGTTAACCCAGGAATTCTGCATAGAATCATGTTGCTTCACAATCAAGTGGCTTAGCTGAATGTTCAAACAAGGAGATAAAGACAATTCTACAGAAGCTTGTGCGTACGATCGCAAGAACTGATCTCAGCTTCTTGATTCAGTTCTTTGGGCCTAAAGAATCGTGTACAAGTCACACTAGGAATGTCTCCCTACTACCTTGTGTATGGCAAGCCATGTCCTTTTTCCCATTGAGCTACTCTAAAAATCTTAATGGGCCATCAACATCTACAACTTGGATTCCGGGAGAGCCGGAAAGAACCAAAAAGTGGACCAGAATAGATTATTAGAATTCAGAGATTATGCATATGATAACAATGTGATGTACAAGGAGAAGGTCAAGAAGTGTCACGACAAGCATATACGCCGCAAATTCTTCGAGCCGGGTCAGAAGGTGTGGTTGTTCGATGCGAATTGAAGATCTTTCCAGGCAAGTTGAGGAGCAAGTGGACTGAGCCGTTTATAGTGAAGCATGTGTGTCACAATGGAAGCATAATGATATCTGGATTATCAGCTAACACACATCCATTCTTGGTCAATGGACAACTTTTGAAGCCTTATCTTGAACATGACACATTGTTATCTATCGTTGACTCCGTTCAAGTGATTTATGATGATGAACTGAATACTTTCGAAGCTACTATCAAAGACAAAGAAAATCAAAATATTTTTGAATGATTTTTCTTCTTTTCTTCATTTCTTCTTTTCTTTCTTTTCGTCTTCTACTGAAAAGGTGTCATCCCCTTCATCATTGCTATAGTTAGGATGTACTTTATCCTATGTGTAGGGGGATGTGCACCCCAGTGGTTCATATTCCTTCTTCCATCTTCAGATCTCTTTTCTTCTTTTCTTCTTTTCCTTTTTTCTTTTTCATTTTTTCTTTTTCTATCGAAAAGGTGTCGCCCCTTTTTTTCAGTCTTCTATACTTAGGACGTACTTTGTCCTAAGTATAGAGGGGTGTACACCCCGAGTTATTTTATTCTTTGATACTCTCCATTGTCTCCTCTTCTTGTCTATACTTGAGGATATCTTACCCTAAGTATAGGGGGAGACAATCTGAGTATGATCTGTTCATTCCCACCCTTGACCCTCCCTTCTTTATGTATAGTCTGTTATACTTAGGATTATTTGATCCTAAGTATAGGGGGATGGTCGACTTCTAATTCATTCATTCATTTCTTCAATTATTATTTAGATTTCCTATTCTCAGTACGAGTTTTGTCTTCTTTTTTTCTCCGATCTATGAGGACATAGATCAAGCTAAGTATAGGGGGGCCGTATATACTCCACATATACTTTAATCATAACTCGTACTTTCGTAGTTTTAATGATATTATGGCTAAATATACTATAAATTTCATTAAAAACACTCAATAAAAAGATGTTGATTATTCCTCAAATTCTTTTTTAGATATTGAGTAATAAATCAGGTACAAATATTTCTTGCAAAATGTTTAAAAAGTAGTTTGAAAATCTCCGTGAAAAAACTTTTGAAAACTATTTGGAAAACGTTTTGTTAAATATCTTCATCCTTTGCAAAAACATTTGGGCTGTGAAAATTCTTTTATTTGTGGTAAATAAAAATGTGTGAAAAACTATTTGCAAATGTTTGGAAAATGGTTGCAAAAATGTTTTTAAAAATCTATATATACTATTTGAAAAACCTTTGTAAAATGATTTTTAAATGTGTGTAATTTTTTTGGTAAAAGTTCGTTGTAAAAATTATTTTGGACTATAGTTTTCAAAAATTATTTGAAAAAACCTTCAATTAAGTTTGAAGAATATATACATCACACTAAAATTATTTATTAAATTTCATATATATACCTATAAAATTGATCACTTATCCCTTGTAAATTCTTAAAAACCCAACTGTTGTAAATAAAAGATGCATCCCCATGTAAATATTTGTACGTAGTTTTTATCCAAAATCTTTTGTTTCAAAAATCACGAAAGCAGTTGCAAAACTAAAAATACCAAAAACATCTGCAAAATCATTTTGAAAAATAAAAACATTCATATGCATCATCTTTTCAAAAAAAATCATAAAAAATTCAAAATCTTTGAAAATTACATCACAAAAATATTTTCTGCATAGCATTTGCATAGCATTTTCATTTTTTTGGGTTGAGTTTGATAATTGAACAAGTCTAAGTAAAATCCGAAGATTGAAGCTTGGTTGGACATTAAATCTACCTAATAACAGGAACCTTATATGAGCTGGAATTGAGGTACTTCATGTCCAGTTAACTTAATTCATTGAGGATCACGAGACTTGGTTCAATGGATTCTTGACTGCCTAAGTAGAGTATTTCTGAGCACACATACGAGTCTTGTTGATAATGACCTAACTTAGACACATGCACCTTTCACATGGCTCAATTCATAGGGAGTGGTGAGGTGATTGGATTTGCCAGTATGAGATGCACACAAGTGGAAACATTTGTCCTCCTCTAGAGACGGAAGTGCACCCCAACCTATCAAGTAGCATTGATATCTAAAGACAAGAGAGTGTGGGTTGCAATAATGCTTCAAAAGAGGGATAGTCTACTGGCTCAAGAGGAAAAACTCCCTATGTAACTGATGTTGTATATAGTATTTTAAAAAAAAAAAACTCCAAAGAAGTGGACAAACCTGATTGAGAATAAAATGTATGTTGGAGTGTACATATTTGTATAGTCAATAAATAAGCTTGAGCTTCAAAGTCAAATCATGTGAGCCTGCAGGTGGATGACTTGACTACACTAGTCTTGCATCCGAGGATAGGTAGATACACTAGCTACCGTCCATTCTTCTCTTAACCCCCTTCTCTTGAGCTGGTTGTCACTTGAACTAAAAAGGGAATACCCCGCTCCTTGAGGAAGAAGTTGTTGGATTGGGGAATCATTGGGTTGTCATGTTGTAGAAGTCGATGTCTTTGTCATTTTAGTTGGGGAGAGCCACTATCACATACACTGGACGAGTCAGATTCATAGTCGTAAGGGTTTGCGTATGAGTTGAAGTATTCTGACATTGCTATTGGGGAGATTTGAGCAGGGTTTGGGATTCTCGAAGGCTGTTGGATTTTAAATCCGATTCCCAATAAGGTTCCGTACACACAAAAATTCCAAGGGTCCGACTTAAGCTCCAAACTTTGATTTTGTGAGGACAAGTTTGATAATTAAATTTAATCCGATTTCTTTTATTTTATTTTTATTTTCTGCACTTTTTGCATAAGTGTTTGCCAAGGACTAGCAAAGGCAAGTATAGGGGGTGATTAATCTCCATTTCATCATCTTTATTCTATCATTTTGGCCTTAAAAACCCTAATAAATGTGTGTAAATACCCTTAATTCATGCATTTTAGCATTTATGTATTATTGTACAAAATGTTTATAAAATATTATTTTAATACCAAAATTATAGAAGAAATAAAAGAAAAGAAAAATAATAAAATATTGAAGATATTTTATGACCCTAAACCATGAAACCTAGGAATCTCGATGACTAGGTCGACAAGGAATAAAGTAGGGGAAGATAAGGATCCAAAATACAATAAAAATCCCTTTTATTTATTCATTTTTAGGATCTATTTTTAGTTCCACTTTTTATACCTCAAATAAAGAATCTTTGAAAAAAAAGTTGTAGGTAATAAAATATAGAAAAATAAAAAATTTATTTCATATAAGAAAATTACAGATAAAAAGTTATACTCAGAATAATTTTCCAAAATCCCAACTTCCCGGATCCATATCTCGCAAATAAAAATTAAAATATATCGAAATCATCTTTAATTGTATATAACTTTTAATAAGCTATTTAATGAAGGCGGTTTCCTATTTTTTGAGATTAAGAAGTGAAAGTTAGGTTTTGGACCCCTATTGTATAGTTTACCCAATTAAAATATTAAATTTATTTATTATTCATTATTTTTGTAATTTTATATTTTTATAATTTTTAAATATTATTTAAAATATATTTAAATATTAAAACTAAAAAAAACAAAAAGGAAAACATTAAAATAAAATAGGTGTATAAAATACATAGGTAAAATACATGTATCTAAACCTATATAATAAATATACCTATTTATTTAAGTGTATATATTACATCAGAGAAATATAATAAAAATATATTTTTGTATATGAAAATAATTTATAAATATATAAAATAATAAACTAAATTAGTAAAATAAAAATACAAAATAAGAATAAAATACCTAAATATATAGATAAATATACCTCTAGTATAACCCTAAAAAGTAACTTGTAATTATAAAGCTCTAAACAATAAATAAAAAAATAATAAAATACTTTATAAATTATTAACATTTTTTATTTTATAAACTAAAAATCATTAAAAAAATTTAGTATTTATTAACTAATTTACAAGTCTTTTGACCATCCTTTTTCTGGTTGATCCACGTAGACCAGCCAGGGGGAGCCAAGTGTTGACCCCGGTCAACTCTTCTCCCCAGGTATGATCTTTGTCAGAACGTGGTTTTGACCCATATTCACCTTTTTCCTCAGATCGATGCAAGCATCGAAATGAGCTGGTTTCATCATGACTTTTGTCCCTCGATCATTGTAGATACACGCCCTTGGCTTTTCTCGGGTTGAGGATCATTGATATGATGGATCTCCCTCGATCTTCAACCTGACCCCACTCTATGTATAAAAACTTGTCTCCTTCAAAACTCGCTTTTTTGATCCATCTTCCGCTATTGAACCCTATACCTATCTCTGGACCTTCCTCCTGGTGACAACATGCGTCGTTCCAGCCCTCTAGGGGTCTGACCACACATTGAATTTAGGTGGTCCAGATCATCGCAGTCACTTCACCGGAGCTTGCTTCTTGCGTGCCCCCAGTGAGCTTATTTCCCCTTTTTTTGTATTCTGCATTCCCTAGAGTATCCCTTATTTTTGTTTGATTTTGTTGCTCGTCGTGTAAAAATCCCTACTTCTCGATCATTGGAGCCTTGGCTCCGCCGCCCCATTCCGACCGCATCAGCCATGCTCCGCCTCCACTAACCCGCTCATTCTCTCTATCTTGTCGCTTTCTGATCTCCCGATGTGCCTCCACTCACCTTGTTCTCGCAAAGAGAAATGTCGTCTCCCTTTCTTCTCCATCACTCGCCAGAGAGGTTCCGTCCACTCCCCCTTAGCCCCCATCACAGGCTGGAGGGTTGAGGTAGTTTTCCCTCGACCCTCTTAACCCTTCCTACAGGTACCTGTGAAAGAACACATGCCTGTGGGAGGATTTTGACTTCATCGGAGGTACCTGGGAACCCTCCTCTTCCATGGAGTCGTGGAGGATCTCTGGAGCATCGTGCACCCTTTTCCCGCCCCAATAGATCAAGGACCCTTGCAGGGATCTTCTAGGCCATTTTGGGTTCAAAGGACCGTCATAGGAGGGCAATTTGGCTAGAGGAAGCTCGCATCACCATGAGTTCGTCCCTGTTCTTCTTTTTCATCTCTCGGCCATCAGATCAGGATCCTCTGCCCAGGCTTGCAGCTATCGTTCTATCAAGTCGCCCTCGGCCGTTTATCGCCTCTGGGATCATTTAATCGCAGTCGTTTAAAGCTGAAATGTCATCGCGTGACGAGAGCCTGCCACGTGGCTAAGTGGATGCATATCCGTCGTTCATCCGTGCTTAGGTTTGGGCATTTTTGCATATTCGACCCTGCTAATTTTTATTTAAAGTTCAGAACTTCAACTTTCATATGACGTAGTTTATTTTTGTGCAATTTCACAAAGGCCCTCGAACTTCTCGGATTTCCATCATGGTCCCTTGCCAGCTCACCTCACTCGGCCTCCCATGTGAGGTAGGCATTTAGCGGGCAAGGGCCTGTACTTTGCTATATATCATTTTGGTCTAGATATGTTAAGTGCATGTGGTATATTTTTGGTATAATTGCAAATCGACCCTTTAACTTTAATCTATTTACAGAAATATCCCTATCAGTATTGCATTTTCTCTTTGTTGTCTTTATTTATTTTATATAGTATTTTAAATCAAAAAAATCTCAAAAAATAGATGTAGATTCATATTTGTATTTTCACGAACAAATTTTATTCTGCATTTTAGATCCTTTTTATTATTTATTAAAAATAAAAATAGCCCTATTTTTCCTGTTTGCAACAGAAAACTCAGAAAATTACAAAAATGTTTTGAAAAATTACAAAAAAATATATTTTATGTATTTAAGTATATTTAACCATCAGACAAAAATCACTAAAAATTAAAAAGAAAACTCTAAAAATAGAAAACCCTCAAAACCCTTATAAAAATATATAAAATTCTCAAAATTTCCGAAAATTTTATTTTCTATCTCTGTTTTTCTTTATATTATTATCTTTATTTTAATTAATTTTGAGAAATGTTTATTTTGTTTTCTATTTTTAATCTCCATTTTAATTCAGCTCATTAATTTATTTCTGTTTTAGTATATTTTTTTACTTTAAAATATAAATAAAAATTAGCGAAAAATCCAAAAAAACACTAAAATAGTAAAATATTAATTAAAACCAAATAATTTATTTTCTTTATATTGATTATTTTTTATTAAGATATATATCTATATTAGTCCTTATTGTATATATACTTTATATATAGCTTTATGTATATTAGAAAAAAAATATATACAAATAAAAAAAACTAAAAAGAAAATTTAAAATCAGAAAATTAAACATCAAAATACAAAAATTAAATACAAAAATAAAAATAAAAAATTCAAAAATAAAAAACCCACAAAAACTGTAACTTGGCTAAGTAGTTTACTGATAATTTGTGCTTGGATTTCTGTCTCGCATGCTCTATTCATTTGCTTCCTGTGTTCGACCCCTACATGCTTGCCATTATACATTCTTTGTAGGGTATAATAAATTTTAACTCTTGCCCTTAATTGCTTAATTATTTGTGTGGGTTAATGGTTGAATAATGAGAGGGTTGGAGTAGTCGCCTCAACGACAGTGAGCTTGATTTGTCATACCATTATTTAGCGAATCCTGTCTTATCATTTTTCACTTACTCCCATGGTATGCCAATATAGTGAACTATCTTGTCTCCAAGAAAGTTCTCGAAGATTAGCCCAAGAGCAGTGACTCAAGTCAGATTTGAGACACTACCATTGGGAATATCCAATCCTTTTCTTTGAAGGACCTGATTGCATATGGAGGAGGTGTATTCCTCAGGAGGAATACCAGAGTGTCCTTAGTTTTTGCCATATTCTGGAGGCAGGAGGACACCACTCCGGGAAGAGGACCGCATGGAAGTTATTAGAGTGTGGCTTATACCGACCAACTCTGTTTCGTGATGCTCTCACCTTTGTGAAGTCGTGCGCAATATGCTAGCGAATAGGAGGAATTATTGGTTCCAAGGATGAGATGACAATGCAGCCTGTCATCATTTATGATGTCTTTGATGCCTAGGGACGACAACATGGGTCCATTCCTGGTTAGCCATGGTTTTGAGTATATCCTTCTTGCGGTAGATTATCTGTCATGGTGGGAGGAGGCTATCCCGATCCGAGCCACAGACAACAAGACTGTCTGTAAGTTTATCAAAGATCATATCATTTCTAGGTTCGGGGTCCCCAAAGTGTTGATATCCAATGGGGGTAGCCATTTTGTTAACAAAGACATGAATAAACTTGTGAAGGATTACGACATAGAGCACTGTGTCGATAGTCCTTAGCACCCATATACCAATGGCATGACAGAGGTCACGAATAGGGAGGTGAAGACCATATTGCAGAAGCTTGTCCGCCCAGACAGGAAGGGTTGGTCTCAGATCTTAGACCAGGTCCTTTGGGCCTACAGGACCGCTTACAAGACACCATTAGGAACCTCCCAATTCACGATGGTATATAGGAAGCCATGCCATTTGCCCGCAAAGTTAGGGCATAAATCAGAATGGGCAATCAAGAAGGTCAATTAGAATACACACCTAGGGTAGAAACATAGAGAGATGGATCCGAATGAACTTGTGGACATCAGAAACCGAGCATATGACAACATTTTGGTGTACATGGATAAGGTCAAGCATTGGCACGATAGATTTATCAGATGAAAGACCTTTCTTCCTAGACAAAAGGTATGGTTGTTCAATGTGAGGCTAAAAGTTTTCCAAGGTTAGCTCAAAACCAAGTGGATGGGTCCATTTATAGTCTGAGTTATACATGACAGTGGATGTGTAGATATCTCAGATCTTACAGATGGAGCACAGACATCCTTAGTGAATGGACAACTACTGAAACACTTTGTCGAACCAAATGACCAGTTAGTCCGTGTTGAGGAGATTGTTTTCATGCGAGAGGCATATTCAGAAGACACACATAGATCTGCGCATGACGCCTTGCAACATTGATCCCTAGCCATCAACAGCATCAAAAAGATTCAAATCACGATCTATTTGTATATTCTCACTCCTCAATGTATATATTTTCTTTCCCTCCCTTCCTAGTGATTTGAATCACTTGTCCTGGCTCCATATCGTTTCATTTTATAGCTATACTTAGGATGATCAGATCCTAAGTATAGGGGGAAGAGTGACCCAAGTCTCTGTATATTCTCCAGATCTCATCAGTTCTCATACTCACTTTTGTCCTAGACTTAGACTGCCAAAGCCTATGTATAGAGGGGACCGATGCCCACCTTGTATATATACTCATCCATTTCCCCTCTTAACCTCACCCGTCTCATTTTTGATCTTCTTCTACAATTACGCTGCCAGAGCCTAAGTATAGGGTGGCAGAGCCACTTCTATACTTTTTGTTATTTTAGCTCTCCTATGCTTAGCACGAGCTATGTCTTTTTCCTCTCTTCTCGTGCTCTGAGGACATATCACACGCTATGTATAGGGGGGCATGTATATATTACATATATACTTTACCCATAACTCATACTTTTGCGTATTTTTGTATATATTTCACAATAATTACGGGGTGGGTAAAAAATTTGAAAAAAATATGTCTTGCATTTCATTCATCTCTATAACATGTCATCTGCATTTCATCTACATATCTAGCATATGCAAAGTGAAAAGTTAGTGGGTTCTGAACCAAGTTATGAAAAGAAGTCGAGGATGGATTTGATTTGACCTTAATCTACCTATTTTCAGATGAAACTTATAGGACATGGATTTAAGATTTTAAAAGTCAATTGACTTAACTCTTTGAGTCCGCAAGTCTATGTTCACATGCCATCTTGATTGGTCTAAATAGAATATTTCATGCACACACACGATTCTTTTAGAGAGTGACCTAACTTGGAAAAGCACCATGCGCCTAGCTCCATTAATGAGGTGGTGAGTAGGTAGAATCCTTTAGCTTGGAGTAGCACACTGGTGGAAACATCCGTCCTTCTCTAGGGAGGGTAGTGCATGTCAACCTAATCTAGTGGCGTTGACGTCTAACGACGGGTTGCTGTGAGTTGCAATAAAGCTTCAAAAGAGGGATAGTCTACTGGCTCAAGAATAAAAACTCCTTATGTACATATTGCACCTTGTATATATGTCAAAGAAAAGAGAGAGAAAAGAAAAATGCAGAATCTCCAAAAGTGGACATGCCTGATTGAAAAGTAAAATGCCTGCCGGAGTGTATATACAAGAATAGAAAAATAATAAGAGCTTCAAAGCTTGTAGCTAGATGACTTGGCTACACTGGTCAATCGTCCTAGGATATGTAGCTAAACTGGCTAATGTCCATTCTTCTTTTCATCCCCTCTTCTTGGGTTGGTCGCACTTGAACTTAGAAGGGAATACCCCGCTCCTCGAGGAAAGAGTTGCTAGTCCAGGGAACTAGAGTTAACATGTTAGAGGAGGCTATTTCTTTGCCGTTCCTGATGTGGAGAGATATATTTCACTCACAGATTACAAGTATGATTCATGGTCGTCAGAATTTGCGTATGAGGATTTATTCTGACCTGACTGTTTAGGCATCTTGAATAGAAGACTAGTGGGACATAAAGGTTGTTAGGTCTTTAATTAAGATCCTAATAAGGTTCCACCACATTATTAATCCAAAGGCCGAGTCAAGCTCTATTTTTGCCTTTTGGTCTTGACCTTGGTATGGAACTCAAAATCATTTCACCTTTTGCATTTCATTTTAGTTGGTCAGAGACGAGCAAGGTTTAAGTATAGGGTGTTGATGAATATGTGATTTATCACTCTAAAAGTTGAAAATAGAGCTTCGTTCCTGAGCAATTATAATCACATTTACATTTATTGTGCATTATTGGCATTCATGCATCTAGAATTAATGTTCACATTTTAGCATTCATATTTGCATTAAAAAAAGAAGCCTGAAATTCCTTGTAAAAATCACATGTAAACACCATATTTGTACCTATTTTATACTAACTCTAAATCCAATAAAATCAACTCTATAGTGTATATATTACTAACACTATTAAAATAAATAAATACTAACTTGTAAAATTGTCAAATAAAACTTGAGCCCTAGTTTAAGACCAAGAACCTTAAAATGTGCATATCTCTCTCATACAATATTTGATTTAGGTCTACTCACTTTTAAAGTAATATAAATTCAAAGATCTTCAAAACAAGACTAATTTCATAAAAATCGAAGATCGTATGTGAAACTTGGATTTTTGGCCCCTATTGTATATTGTAAATATTGACTAAAATACCCTTCATTTTATCTTTTTATTCTCTTAATTATTAAAAATTCAAAAAAATAGATTCAGTAGTAAATATTCTTTTTATATTTTCCCTACTTTTATTTTGACTTTTATCTCATTCAAAAATAACAAAAAAAAATACAAAATATAAAAATACGGCATTTTATACCCTATAAGATACCACCCAAAAATACACTTTGTAAATATGGCTTATTTTGATTTTCGATCCTTCATGAAAGTTGTAGATCTCGTTGAGACGAGCAATTTTTGTTTGACCACATTTTGATTTGAACTCTTTTATTATTTCTTTTTTGTTTTTCTTTTGATTTAATTTGTGATTTTTCTGGGAGCGACACGTGGCAGCTTGCACATCCGCCACGTGTCACCTCCATTTATTTTATTTTATTCACTTATTTATTTTATCTTTATTTTTTATTTATTTTAATTATTACTTATTTTAGTTATTATTTACTCTAATTATATATTTACTTTAATTATTATTTATTATTTACTAATTATTATTCCTAATATTAATTTAATTTAAAAAATAATATTAAACTACCCGTCACGTGGCCGCCTCCCTACGCGCCACGTGGCACCACTTTCTTCTCCTATCTCCTCCGCATGACTTAGCCCTTCCCCATCCTCGCGTAGAGCGCGACGCGCAACTGCCACACCTCCACGCTCCGCCTGCGGCTAGCGCAACCTCCCGCGTCGCACGGCGGTGCGCAACGGCCTCCCCGCACACCTCTCCTTCTGTCTCCCCTTTGCACACGACGTGCAACTGCCGCACCACTCACCCACAAACCTGGTCACTTCCTGCTCAACCTTCCCCACGATCTCCACCCTTCTCAACCGTCTATAAAGGCTCTTGCACCTCTGTCGTTCCTAGGTATCCACCAATTTGGAGTGCAGGAGAGAGAGCTCCTAGGTCCTTCAGTTGACAGTTGAAGACATTTGGCGTTGAGCAACGACGCTCCATCAGCTTCGATGAGATCCAGAAGGGGACCTCCTTCTTCTATTGTAGCTGCCCCCTTGCTTCCACCCAGCTCGAGCTCAAAGATCTCTCGAGCGACAACAGTGGTAACCAATCACCACACCGTCAGGTAAACCAATCTTCTTCTTCTGTTTTCTCTTCTCCCCTTGTTCTTCTTCATTCTCTGCTCTCCTTCATTTCCTCATATTATGTTTTCCACTTCCTACTACGATCAAATCCAACACCATTTCCACCTCGTCAACACTCCGTCCATTTCGATCTTCTTCCTCGTCTGCCTCCACAATTGTCAATGATCACCCTGTTCCATAGCTTCATGCTTCATCTGCCCTCCACCTTCGCGTACTCAGGAGCTGCTCCTGCAAGCATTGCCCCAAGAACGCACATACTTCACCAATCGTGTGTCGACGCACTCCCGTGCCCACTTTGCGATATGCTCACCAACCAATCATCAACAACCATCCACAAGATTGGTCCAGCCACTCATGCACACGACGCGCAACCCACAGCCACCTCAACCCATCTTCGAAGACCCCGATAGAAGCTGGCCTCTTCACCGCCGGGGCCTGTTCCTCTTCCCCGAGTAGCCCATGTCTCCCTCGCTGCCTGCAGAGCTTGAACCGTGGCCTTCTCTTAGGGTTGTGAAAGTCACCTCCACAATTGAGCCGGCCCCCAGCGACAGTGCCTTCTTGCAGTAGTAGAGGGGATCTCGCACCTTCTTCCTCCTAGCGAGGCTGAGGACCCCGCTCCTCACCGTTGACCATTCCTCTTTCTTTGGCAACTAGGGCTCTCAACCGGCCGTGACTCCAGCTTCGCTCCCTACGCTCCTACTTCGACGCTACACACCTCGCATGTGTTCATCCCTCGCCGACCAGTCGAAGCATGATGCTCCCCTCCCCCTCGTAGACCGATCTCACCCTCGCCAAATAGCAGGTGCTCGCCGCCTCTAGAGGAGCCGCGCCACCTCGGTCAACCCATGGGCCCTTATCCACCGCTGCATGTGCATATCACGTGAGGGAGGGGGGTAATTGCACCCAAACCCCCATCTCTTTCCAGATTCGCGGGAAGACTCCTCTAAAGCAGGCACGTGCATTGCACGTGCCCTAGTGGAGAAAATTACCTCAAAGCTTCGGATCTTCCCATATTCACGCACAAGCCCAGCCCACTGGAGGTCATGTTCTGCACACGTGACGAGCTATAGAAATTGCACAAATACACTCACATGAATATGTAATTGCATATAAGTCTTGTATGCATTTTTTCTTTGTTTCCTTTTGTTTCTGTAAATTGCATTTAGACCCCTGTGTTTGCATTTTAATTTGAACTCCCGTTTATCATCATTCTATTATTCTGAAAATTACGTATTGTAGAACGCTTTATGTTTTATCATTGTGGATGATGTGAGCTATAGATTATTTAATATTATTATTTTTGTGGAAAATTGAATATTCTGCCCACTTCTCGCTATTAACTCAATATTAAATTAGTCATTGCTCTAAAAATTGCGAAAAATATACAGTAGGTAGAGTTTGAGTAGTTATATTTTGTGACCAAAAATTATAATAGTTGCACGCATAACGAGGTCATAATAAATTGTTTGGTAAGTCACATATCAATTATTTTTAGGATCTTATGATTTCCTAGATTCGTTCACATAGAATAATCTAGGATAATTTTATTTCTACAAATAAATTGGTTTGTTATTTAATAAAATTAATTAAATCAAGATCACCTAGTCTACATATTTAATTCATAGAAAATTCATTTTACCTCCAAAATTTCAAAAAAAATTGCAGTAGCTCAATTTCATCCTTCTTCAACTTCTGGCCAAGTTTAAGGATTTTTGGGATCGAATTTATCAAAATTTCCATTTTAGTCCCTTAACATAGTCATATTTGCATTGCATTTATCACTTGCATTCAAAAATACAAAAAAAAAGCTCTCCTGAAAACCTACTTGATTGTCTTCTAAAAAAAAACCTAAGGAGATAGTGGCCTCCTTGAGTTTGACCTTGGTCTTGCCTAAGTAAAAAAAATTTGACCGCTTGCGTTTATTTGATAAATAATTAAGTGGTTTTTAATTAAATTTGATTTTGCCCAACTATAATGGATGAACACAAATTTAATCGTTAATTTGATTGAATTAAGAGTGCGATTTCCGGATTTTCAAGCACCTAGGAGTGCATCTGAAGCTTCAACTTCATTTCCATGCCACCTTCATCTCCATATCAATAGCAGCGAGATCTGTAGCTATCTGGATCTCATCCTTAATGCGAATTCATCTCAAGAGGCAGCAGACCCCACCAAATATGGAAGTTGATCGTGAACTAGTGAGATAGATCGGATCCAAGTAAACCAGACATCATCTGGAGGCGAGACTAAAATATCGAGGATCATCAAAGTCCCCTCGCCTAGAAATCTTCGTCTATCGGATTTTGTCGCTTGCATTAAAAAAATCAACTGCCGCCTGAAGTTTGCCTTCGGTTGGGTAGAGAAAGAGAAGATATGCAAAACCTATCACTACCCATAGTTGATCGAGAACTTGTCTTCGATCCATGGTCGTTTGAATGTCACCGCCTCCGCATCGAAGATCTCAGTGCCGTCGGAGTCGTTGCCTGCATATGCGATTTGGGGAAGAGCGGTTGATTCGTCCCAGAATAATCTACAACCATCCGATCAAGAAGTGATCTGATATACACCACAGCGCCACGCAATAGCCTCAGATTGAGCCCATCGATACACCACTTAAGGGACGCACGTGCTTGGCACGTGCGTCGCAGAAATTTTTGGTCATATTGCGAATAAGCCCACGAAGTTTCATCAATTTTCTTACAAGTTCAAGATGGTGGATCAACAAGTGTTTATCAAGTGCATCGAGATATTTTTGTGGGAAAATTATTGATATAACCCCGATGCTTCCTAAAAACTCAGATCCCCACTAGCAGCTTGAGCACGTGTACGAGCACGTCCGTATGTGAATTTTGTGCTGATATCCCCTCTAGCTTCTCTTATTTCACACACGCCCCATAATTTCCAGAGAGTTACAAATAACGACCCAATGGTTGCATATATATTATACAAAAACCCTATACATAATAAAAAAATACAAAATACAAATTTCAAGAAAAATACATAAAAATACCAGTAATATACTATATACGGTATTAATAAAGTCTTTAAAAATAAAAAATTATTTTCTAGCATTTATTAAATGCTTTAAAAGTAAATCCCATAAAAATATAACAAACTTTATAAAATATAAAAAAAATAAAAAATATCTTTAGAAATCCTATAAATATTACATGTAGTATCTTTTACCATATTTTACATGATAAACCAAAAACAACAAATATTAAAACCCATAAAAATACAAAATACACAAAACTTCAAAAATTCATAATTAAATAAGTAAAAATCACCTAAAATCACACAATATATCAATTTTAAAGATAATTTCATCTACTTTCAATAAAAATAAAATAAAAATGATTTTGCATTATTTTCAATATTAAAAATCTAAAATAAAAATCTATTTTCAATAAAGATTCAATTTTTGACATTAAGAATAATTTAAAATCCATAAAAAATAGAAAAAACATTTATAAAATTCTATAAAAAAACAAAATTAAAAACATAAAAATATTAAAAAAAATTAGATAAAAAAATAAAACATTTTCTAAAATAATAAAAAAATCAAAAATATTTTAAATTCGTAAAAACAATAAAAATTAATTAAAATTCAAATAAAATCCAGAAAAATATCTAAAAATAAAATAAAAATTAGAAAACCTTTTACCCCAATAATTTATAGTTTAACCCTAGTTTCCAACAATTTGCCTCCTTGAGTTCGACACTCTCGTGCTTTCACTATACATCAAAGTTTAGGAGTAAAAATAAAAATAATAAAAAGATTTACTAAGAATTAATCCTTGTTGGAGACAGATCTTCCATCACCGGCCACCCTACCGACGGTTTCACTTCTTTGACCATTGGCCGAATTGAGGCCATTTCTTCTGCATTTCTAGGTTAATTTTGGCTTGAGTTTTCATTTTTTGCCTTTAATTTTCTATTTGATCGTGAGGTCTAATTAGGAATCCCTAATTCCGTCTGGATCTCGAGCTCCATGTCAAATTATAATGCCTCCGACGCTAGACCCTTTCGATTCCATTCTCATCTCATTCCTCATCATTCTCTGCATCCTTCATCCATCAAAACCAACCAGATACATTATGGATCTGGTTTATCGAGTATTCTTCTTCCGTACTTCGTCGAAACCTAATTACCATTCCACTTCCCTTGATCAATAGTTTCACTCACTGATTGAAGAGTTCCTTCTCGAGCCAAGAAACAGTTTTGTGCAGGATAGAGGCATCTAGGAGTCATCTAGATCTGAGTCGAATGCCTCGAGTACCTCCAAGTAATCTTTGAACTACCTGGGCCTCAGATCCCCATATACACCCCCTTATGTTCATTGAAGCATGCCTGTAGCTGAGAATGCCACTAGCAAGCGATAGAATCCACTGGAAGGAGTAGAGCACATCAGAGCCACTAAGATTTGTCGAAAGAAGGAGCCACTGCTCCTTGTTCTTGGGTGTTCTTCGTGAGCACCCACAATCCATCATATCCTCCACGCCTTCCAGATCTAATCTCCACCACCCATTCAAATCAGCACGATGCCTGCTCCATGATCATCGGATCTGACACGCGTCATCAGGCGAGTGGTTGGATGAAGGGTCCTTAAGTGGTATATTTGCATAAAACTCCCTTGACTTTTCATATTTCGTGAAGAGTGATGTAAATTTTTTAGTAAGTTTAAAACTTTATGGGAAAATTGCAAGGAAGACTTGGTCTTGATTTCTAATTGTAAGTATTGCCACTACTAGCTCAACAGACGTGGCCCACCACGTGAGCTGGGAAATTTTCTTGTATACCCTTGTGACTCTGTATATTCCATTCTAATATATAAAACTCAACTTTTAGTGTAATATTTCTGGTGTTTTTGCATGTAACAGCTTGCCTTTAATTTTTATTGCAAAAATACCCCTCCCAGACTACTCATTTTTATTTATGCTTTTCTATTTTTTAAAAATAGTATTCGTTATCCAAAAATCAAGAAAAATAGGATTACGCATTTGATTAATTGCTCATTCATGCCCTATATTTTGTTTTGCATTTTTCATGCATTACCTATTTATTAAAAATTAAAAAGTTTGTGTTTATCTCTTGTTTGACTTGAGAAATACGAAAAATATAAAACCTTATCTAAAAAATCCAAAAAATAATTCTTATTATTTATTACTATATTTTTTTAACTCTAGACCAAAAATCATAAAAAAATAGCAATAGAAAAACCTAAAAATAAGAAAGCCATTCTAACTATAAACAATTTGCAATTTTTTTAAAACCCCTAAAAATTAGTTTTCTATCTTGTATTTTTATTTATACATATTATTATATATTAAAATTAGTTTTGAGAATTTTTATCCTAATTAGTATTTTAAAGGCTCAAAGTAATTCGACATATTTTTTAAGTCCTTGATTTTGTATATTTTAGATTTTAAAAATATTTAAAAAATAAAAAATACCTAAAAATCACAAAAACATAAGAGAAATATAAAAAACATAAAAAATAGTTTATTTGTTATTTCTGACTATTTATAGACCTATTTATTAATATATTACCCTATATTTTATTATATAACATTATATATTTATATATAATTAATATTATTACTAATTATTGTGAATATCTTAAAAATATTAAATCCTTTAAAAAAGAAAAAAAGGATTATTCTTTCTTATATTAATTGATTTTTGTATATTTAATTTTATATATATCATTTATATTATACATAGTACATATATATACCCTTATATATACCAATATTATATATTAATAGGAAAAATAAATTAAAAAATAGAAAATATAAGAAGAAAACAAAAAATTATAAAATTAAAATAAAAAAGAAGTTGAAAAATATTTTTATTATTTAATTAAAAACACACTAAAACATTGAATAAAGATGCGAGTGAATAGTGTGCATGCATACATATATTATTTATTTATAATTAATATAAATGCTACACAGACTTGTTACCTGAGTTCGACACCCTACTCTGTTTGTCACTATACACACATATATTGTAGTGTTATAATAAGTTTTGATGCACATTTAACTTTATTTCTTTATTGATATCTTGTGGGTTAATTGTTGAATTTAGTTGAGATCTTTGCGAGAGGTCATCATAGTGACTATTGGTCCCCGCTTGGATTTTGGTCATTTCAAATGGTGTCGTTGTTGGGGAGCAACGGAGTGTAGCACTTTTATACATATTTGCCTATTATTTCTCTATTTATTTTCTGCTATTTATAGTTGATAATTATATGTATGTTTATGACCATACATAAAAATGCATAGAAAACAATATAAAAAACCATAATAAATAACATAGGTAAAAAAATCAATTATAGAAAGAGTAGAAGAACTATACAAAAATGCACAAAAAACCATAAATAAAGCCTTAATTTCATTTCATTTATAGTTTATTTTTTGCACCTATTTCATTTTATTATATGTATATATCAAATAACAAAACCCTATATATGAATATTATAGATAAAAATATAAAGAAAAATACAAAATTCACAGAAAAATAATGCATAGTGTGCCCAGTAAATAACAAAATAAAAGCCAAAATAAAAACTTGACAGACATGTGTCTTCTCCATACTGTATCAAAATGGACCAAAATCACATGTAATTGTATATAATTTGTAGTAATCTATATAATGAAGGTGGTTTCAATTAATTTGCATTGAAGATGCACAAGTTAGGTTTTGGGGCCATATTGTGCAATATACATGTATATTTTATTCAATATATATATATATTCTTTATATTTTTCAAATTCTTTTATTTTTATGAAATTGTAAATATTATTTAAAACACATATCCATAATTAAAATAAACTAAAACCATAAAATAAAATAAAAATAAATCATATAGTTCAAAACATAGATGAAATATACATATATACACCTATAACGAATCTATACTTAATTATTTAAGTGTACAAATAAGATCATAAAAATATAACCAAAATACTTAAGTATGTAATTAAATAAATAAAAATTTATATAAAATACATGTATAAAATAATGAAATATATAGTGCAAAATAAAATTAAATATTCAAAATACAAGTATATTCACCACTTAATATACATGTAAATATTAACTTGTAATAAAACACCTCGAAAAAAATAAAAACACGTAATAAATAATACAAAAATTGGAATATTTTTCATGTTTTAATGAACTAATTAATTAAATGATTTGTTTTTTTATATTAATTGTACAAGGTATTTTTGCCTTGGAATTTCTTGGTTGGTTCACGTGGACCAATCAGGGGCTTTTGTTCGTTGACCTAGGGTGAACTGGACTGACCCCAAGTGCTGCCCTGTAAAAAAATCACGGGTGCCCTATAATCGCCAAATTTCCATGCTTCGTCCATGACTCCTTCCTCATCGAGCTCTTCACCCATGTCCAGTAGCCATATCCGTCCTCCTCTCCTACCTATTCTTCCTTACCAAGCACTGCTCAATCTTACGTAATCAAGCCACGAACATCACCAATCCTTTGCTTATACATAACCACACCCAGATCTGACTGTTGTTTTTTGATCCCTCTTCCTTTTTTTCTTAGACCCTCAATTCCTGCAGAGGATCCGTGCTTGGTGACAGGAAGCCGGTGAAACTGACTTGCAGCGAGGAGGAAGCTTAGAGGAGGAGAATCCAAGCTTAATCGGAGCCCTGTCAGTGGTGTTGCCTCTTTTCCCTTGATTGCTGCTCCTAACATCCAATTTTCCCTTGATTGCTGCTCGGAATCAAGTCCTAGAGCTCCTCATCTTCCTCCTAGCCAGAGCTCAATAGCCCATTCCATCTCCACCTCGAATCCCATCAATAAGGCCTAGATAGCCTCACAAGGTCCTTGTCTTTGATGCTTTGTAGGTCGTGCAACTGGAGGATCCCATCTGAGGGTTGATCAAACCAAGAACATGTCCCAGGTCTTTCTCAGAACCTTCAAGCTCCATGTCCTGATTAGTGGGCCCCATACACATTTAAAGGCCTTGGGATTTATGGGAAGGCAATAGGAGCATGGGGAGCCATTCAATTGGGATCTAGGTGGCTGGAGACAAAAGCTTAATCAGATCCACGCTCGCCAAGGGTTGAGTTCATTATTTGTTCTTTGTGAGCCATCCTCCGATGTTCGATCAGGAACACCGCTCCAAGAGGAGTAGGTGTCATTGGATAAGGCCAGCTTCGATCGCCATATCATTCAAGGGATCTAATCCTAGCCATCCATGATGAAGCGCCATCGTATGATGAGAAGATGTGACGTATCCTAGTGAAAAATCACGAGTCGTCCGATCACGTACTTTTTAGGGGGTAATTGCATAACTCCTGCTCTTTTATTTTGTTATAATTTAGTCCTGTAATTAATTAAATACCCTTTATATTTCTTGTAAAAATTATGAAAGGACCCTTGGATTTCTTGCATATTACTTTTAGGTCCTTGCCAGCTCAACTTGCGTGGCCCCCCACGTGAGCTGGGTATTTTGCATATAGACCACCCTATCAGTTTTTGTAATTATAAAAACTTTGTATTTCAATACAAAGTTTTTGGTAATTTTGCATCCACCCCCTTGCAATTTATTTTTATTGCAAAAATATCCCTACTATTATTTGTATTTTTATTTTTATTTTCCCCTTTATTAATAATAGCACATGTGCTCATTTAATTTTAGGAAAATTATTCTAAGTGCCTTAAATCATGCATGTTCTTGTTATGTCTTGCGATATGGCATTTATTTAGTTTTTCCATTCATTAAAATGAGTTTAGGTGTTGTTTATTCCCTATTTGAATTAAAAAAAATCCAAAAATGATAAAGCCTCTGCTAAAAATTCCAAAAAAATTACATACTATTTATTATAGTGTTTTATAGCTACATACCAAAAATCACAAAAAATAAAAAGAAACTCTTAAAATTAGCAAACCCTTACTAAACCTAAAAAAATATATAAAATATTCCCAAAAATACCAGAATATTGGTTTCTATTCCATATATATTAAAATTAATTTGGAGAAAATTTGACCCTATTTGTTATTTTAAATCTCAAATCGACATGTCCTATTTAAAAAGTCCCTGATTCTGTATATTTTTGACTTTAAAATACCTATAATTAGCAAGAATTTCCAAAAAATCATAAAAATGTTAAAAATTTCCAAAAAAACATAAAAATATTTTATTTTATAAATATTAATTATTGTTGGTTGTATTTATAAATATAACGGCCAATATTGTATAATACGCCTATATAGTTCTTTATAATAAATATTACTATTAATTGTTATAAATACCTTATAAATATTTTAAAACCTTTAAAAAATGACTGTTCTTTGTTGTCTTTTCTATTTTTATATATTTATTATATATTTTATGTTATATATAACTTATGTTATACATATTATATATATGTATATATAACAATATTGAATATTAAAAAGAAAAAATAAATTAAAAACTAAAAATATAAAAATAAATAAACATTTTGTAATTAAAAAATTATTATATATATTAGAAAATAGAATTATTTCATTTAATTTAAAACCCACAAAAACATTAATGAATTAATTGAGTGAATATCATACAAATTCATATATTAAGTATTCATTATTTATTTATAATTAATATATCTGCTACACGGACTTGTCTCCCTATGTTCGACCCCTACTCTAATTGTCACTATACACACATCTACAATAGGGTTATAATAAAATTTGATTCATAAATCCATATTTGATTACTTTATTTCTTTATTGTGTTGGTTGATTGTTGAGCTGTCAATTGGGCTTTGAGTTCATTCACACAATGACAGCTAATTGTGATAGATTAGCATGTCCGACCTCAAGTTTCTCTTATTGTTGTTTCAACTACCGAAAGAAGAGAATTGACAATGAAACCAGGGTCTGATAACAGATAAAATATCAGCTTACGAGAATGGAGTGAGTGATCAAAGCTGACAAAATCAAATGTGGAGAAGTACAGATCAATGATGGAATCCTCCACGTCAATCATGGTCTCGTAAAGATACCGAAATTCAAGATCAGGAGACTCTCTAAGGAATTGGGCATCTGATGAATCTATGGTTAAAAGATCAAAGTAATCATCGTATGCCTCAAAATAGGACTCATCCTCATGAGGGTTGTCGAGGAGAGCGGACTCGAAGGAGTTACAAAAATCATATGACTCAATCTCTATAGTTGATAGACTGGCTGTAGAGTTAGTGGATGAGACCGAGTACATAGAAAGTGTTGCACCCACCTGCAAAAAACCCTTAGGGCTTAATGCAAGCTGATCAATGGGAAGTGAGGTCATGCTATCATCTAAACTCTCATCCTTGAAAAAATTAACACACTCATCGATCGGGAGGATGCAAGGTTGCTGGGAAGGGCTAATAAGATGGAGAATCTAAAAATGGAAGTCCTCGCCAAACAACATCCACTGGAATGGCTCAGGGTATTGATCAAAATCCGTTATGTGCTAGATGGAGATCTGTAAATCAGGAGGAGGAAAATATATCGGTTTACAGGATGGGTGACATATTGCGGGTTCCAACTCCATCTCCTACGGTACCAACAAAGGTGGTACTACAAGCTCCTGAAACAAGACGTGCAGAATTAACTCAACGGTCGGTATTGTGAAAAGGAAGCAAACAACATCATTATCACCATCCTAAATCTGTATTACCTTAGAGATCACATCTTCAACCAGGTGTGCAACTGAAGAAATCTCAATAATAGCATCACATAAATCAGATACAAAATCTGCCATAGTAAGCACACTCATTCTACCCTTAATCTGCCCGACTAAATAATATAAACAATGTCCTTGATGTGTGCCTCATCATACCGTACAACATGCCTAAGGGTAGAAGAAGGTGACACGGGAGGGAACAAAGAGGGTGCGTAATACATACGAGACAAAATTCCAGATAAGACTCCAACCGCATAAGTGTTGAGGACAAACAGGACTAGGCAAAATTGTGGCTCAAGAAGATATTCATCTTGGGTTGGACAGTGGATGCGGACACTATAGTGATATGGGTAAAATAAGCTATGAGATTCAACCGAAGATAAGGATAGCCCATGATCACAATGCAGATGATGATAAACAAGAAAAAAGACTCAAGAATTGAAAAGAAGAAAAAGACTCGAGGATTGATAACTTAGAGGAAAGAATATGCACTTGGATCCAAAGCAACCAATCAAACACAAATCAAGCAAAAATTCACCAACTCGACACAATGAAGACCGTAAGAGATTGATCGATTATCTTTTCAGTTTTAGAGTTAGGTTAGTTTTAAACATTTGTATAAGCTCATGGGTGTAGTCTCCTAGAGTGATCGTGCCCAAGTCGACAAATCCCACCTACTTGAACACAAGACACTTTGTCTACGATCGGAGACAAGTGCATGCAGCAAGTAACAGAGCCCAAGAGCTGAGCCAAGTGCTTAGGGCACAAGTCCTGGGATGGGGGCTCTAGTGCATAAGGGTACGTGCCTCACTAAGTCAGAATACCACTTGTGTACAATGAGGGAGTTACTCTTCCCAAAACAATGAATGCAATTACATTTGAGTTTAAGGTCAAATGTAATCAGCAGTCCTGATTTTATTTTGGTTATAACTTTTTTTTCGTTATTTTCCATGCACGATGTTAAAAATTCAAAATTTCTATTGGTCTTGTGTTCCACAGAAGCAGGAACACATTCGTCGAAGTGACAGATGGGAACCTCGGACTAATTCAACAATTGACCCACAATATGTATAAAGCAATGAAAAGCAAAATATGTGGAGTTAAAGTTTATTATAACTCTACAATGGATGTGTATATGTGTAAGTATGTAGAGTGTTGAATACATGGAGCAGACTAGATAGATCAGGACATAATGCACACAAATATGCGTTCTTTTTGTGTATTTGTTTTTATGTGGTTTTTTGATTTTATATTTTTTAATTCTTATTATTATACTTTTTAATTATTTGATTTTATAATTTTTTATTTATTTTTACATTTTCTGATTTTTATATTCTTTTTCTTTTTAAATAAGTAATATAAGAATATCTAAGGCTATATATACAATATAGGCTAATATAAATATAAATCCTAATAAAAATAAACAAAATATAGGAAAGAAATTATTTTAGATTTTAAATATTTTTATACTATTTTGGTGATTTTTTAGATAATTTTTTTTTGATATATTATGAAAGTCAAAAATATCCCAAATGAGGGATTAAATAAATAGGCCAAATTGATTTGAATGTAAAAAATAGTAGATACAGTTTGAAAGTCTTCAAATTAATCTTAATAGACAGATAATGGTTTAAAGAAAATTCAGAGGTAAAAATAAATATTTTTTGTTGATTTTTGGGAATTTTATATCTTTTTTATTAGAACTTGGAGTATTTTAGTTTTTATCTTTTTCTATTTCTATTTTAATGGATTTTTGGTCTGGACTTAGGAAATACAAAAAATAAACATAATGTCTTTTTTGGGGGGGAATTTTTCAGAATATTTTTACATTTTTTGGTAATTTATAATTCAAATAGGACTTTTTGTGCTCTTTTTGATTTTAAAAATTTGTAAAAGTGCAAATTGCAAAACTAAAAATGTGGTGTGAAAGTATGTGCAAGTAGGAGCCTAACCCTTATTTTTGGGAATGTTTGGAGTACATATGATATTTTTAATAGTTAGAAAACAACCATAAAAATTTATGAACTAGCAGGGGCATAAATGCAAATAAAAGTAAAGTTAATGTGCTTTTTGAAAATTTCCCAAAATATTATAATTGCATATGAACGTTTACAGACTACAAATACAACAAACTACAAGGATATCTATACAAAATGCCAACCTCGCATGGGACGACACGTAAGGTGAGCTGGACAAGTCCAGATTGTAATTAGTAAAACTACATGGATCTAGTTGCAATTTTACAAAAAGTTAAACTAAAAAAATAGTATGCCTGACTAAATGGAAAATACAAAAAGAAGTGGACATGATATGTAAGTTACCCCTTTTAAGTGCTCCATCAGATGGTGGTAAAAAAATCCACTTGCCATACGTCGCTTGCTGGACAGTCGATGACACTTCAGGGATCTACGGTGAAGATTAGAACTCGGATGAGATCTAATGGATAAAGACCTACAAGATCCCATGGCTACTGCTCGATCTGGGAAGCTGCTAATGATCGGATGACCCACGAGATGGATGGAAGAATAATGGAAGAACTCGCCTTGGGCGAGTTTCTATCGAGCAAAAACTGTTCACCCGGCCTCCTCGCAACCCTCCGACTAGCTCTAGACACTCCTCTAGATCCTTGAAAAGCGAGAAAACGAGAGCCGCTAAATAGTGGTCTGACAAATCAGACTCACTGTCGCTGATGCGACTACTCAAGCCTCCTCGATCTCCAACAATTAACCCACACAATCACTCAGAGAATGAACAGCAAGGATTAAAATTTATTATACCCTACTAAAGATGTACAATGGCAAGCAAGTAGGGGTCGAACTCAAGAAGCAAAGGTGTAGAGCATAGATAAAAATCCAAACCTAGGTCTAATAAGCAACTTAGCCAATCTAGAATTTTTGTGGGTTTTTAATTTTTAATTTTTTTTATTTAATTTTTATTTTTTAATTTTGTATTTTGATTTTTAATTTTCTGATTTTTATAATTTTATATTTTATATTTTTTATTTCTTTTTCAATATTGGAAAATAAAAACAAAGGAATAAAAGACAAGGTCAACTATTTATAAAAATGCACAAAAATAATCAAAAATTCAGAAATTAAATATTTTTAATATTTTTAGGATTTTTTACTATTTTTGTGATTTGTGGGGATTTTTCTAAGTGTTTTTGGTATTTTTAAGTACTGAAATAATAGAAAACAGTGGAAAAAATGGGCTGGCTGTAAACAAAATGAGGTTTAAAAATAGCAAACCGCAATCAATTTTTCACACTATTTTTCAAATAAAGAGAGCAAAATAAAGGGTAAACAAAAACTAAGTTTGTATTTTTTAGAGTTTTCTTTGATTTTATATATTTGTTTGAAGTTTTAGAGTCTTTTTAAATTTTTAAGGTTTTTCTTTTGAGATTTTTAGTGAATTTTGGTTTGAAACTAAAATATAGTAAAATAGACACTATGGAATTTTTTTTGGAATTTTTCGAAACTTTTTAATATTTTTTTGGCATTTTCTAAGCTAGACAGTGCATAAAAAACAAGTTTTTGATTTTTAATAAATATAAAAATAAAATGAAATCAAAAACCAAATATGTAGCGTGGAAGAACAAGGGTCCAGGAACTTAAGCTCAGAATTTGGGAATTTTTGGAATCCAAATGAAGCTCCAAATAATTGGATCAAGCAAGCACAAAATAGGGGCCTGGCAGGGGCACAAGTGTAAATAGACAAAGCTATAGGGGCACGCCTGCAATTTTGCCACAAAATTTAGGCTGAATAAAATTTTTTCTAGATTAA
Organism: Ottelia alismoides; assembly: GCA_037367405.1. Lineage (NCBI taxonomy): Eukaryota > Viridiplantae > Streptophyta > Magnoliopsida > Alismatales > Hydrocharitaceae > Ottelia > Ottelia alismoides. Next base: position 650,896 of record JAZKJV010009247.1, read on the forward strand.
AACGTAATATCCAAACTTGCAACGACTTCTCTGCAAATGTCCCAAACCCACGTGCGTTGCACGCACGCCTGGGAGGGACTCGGATGCAATAATACAAAAGATAGGGACTTTTCTGCAAACTTTCCCAAAAGTATTTATACTAAAGCAAGCAGTTTAAGGACCATCGTCTAATTACCCGACCCGCGAGGGGGGTTCCACGCAAAACGTCCCCCCACGCGCGTGCGGAGCACGCGCCTGGGAGGGACTTGAAAGTACTTAGACAAACACTCAGGGTCTATGATGCAATTAATACAAAACATTAAACACAGCATATGAAACTTTATGGTTCGACTAGAAAATACAAAATGGCAGGGCTTATCTTGCAAAATGCCCTCCCAAGGGCGCGATCCAACGGCAGCAGGCACTCCACTTAAACACGTGGCGCGCCCATGGGTTACGATACCCCTTCGTTTCCTGTGGTCCAGATTAGATCTGGAGGCCGCGATCCAATGGCTGGCAGGCGCGCATCATCCAACGGCGCCTATGAGAACTGGGCAGGCTTTTAATCCGACGGAGGGAAGGCTATCAGGAAGAACAGGAAGAAGGCCGACGAGCTCGACCTTCCCCGACCCATATCTCCTTCCTCCTTCGCGTCGTGGAGTCCAAAGATGCTGCCCTCGTTCCTGATGGTCTCCTCTTGATGCTGGGAGGCTCAAAATGGCGCGAGATGCACCAGAGCACATCGGAGGGGGCGGAGGAGCGACGCGCCTCCTGGCACCTCGGCGAGCTCCCAGAATTCCTCCCAGATGCTGCGTTGACTCCAGACCTGCAAAAAAAATAGGTGATGAAGTTGGGGGCAAAGTGCCCCGACTTCGTGGCGTGATTCTCAAGGGGAACGGATGTATGGAACGGTAGAGACGGCCGGCGAGACTCGATGCCGGCCGCGGTTGATTCGGGGTGGAATGATGGCTACGAGATAAAGATCTTGACAAAGGAACAACCACTGTGGCCTTTTTTACAGTAGAACATTTGAGAAAAGGAGGGAAAAAGGGAGAGAAGAGAACCTCACTGTGCGTGCACAAGGTGTTCTCCGGCGAGAACTCCGACGAGGGGATCTGGCTCGATTCGACACCTCTTTGTCCCGTTAAGAGGCCCTCCGGACTCCTGCTGTCACCAAGGGTCTCGCCAAAGGTCTAAGTTAGGGATTGGGAGGTGGAAGAGTGATCAAAGACTCAAGGGAAGTCGGGGGGTTCGTTTTGAATCATGGTCGAGTGGTGACTTTCGAGGGCCGATCACGGGCGAACCATGAAGATCTGATAGGATCTAAGAGGTCGGCGGGAATCACGGATGTATAGGGTACAATTTTCATGAAGGAAGCGGGGTCATAGGGTGGACGAGCCGGCCTAGGAAAATCTGAGAAGTCGGACAAAAACCTAGGCCTGTCAGAGCTACAGGGACAAAGGACGACCAGTTGACCTAGGTCAACTGGCGCCTACTCCTGATTGGTCCACGTGGACCAATCAGGAAAAATCCCAAAAAAATGTTTTGTAAATTCGATTAAAAATAAGAAATGAATTATTTAGATTTAGGTTATTTAATGAAAAATATTTATTATTTTATAAAGTATTTAATTCCGATTTTTAATTATTTTTATGATATATATATTTACAAGTTGCTTTTATACCCCTATATAGGTACATTATCTACAAGTTTGATTATTTAATTTTTATTTGGGTATTTTTAATTTTATTATTATTTTATAAAATTATAGAACAATTTTATCTACACAAATATATTTTTATTTTATTTTTCTGATATTTTTTGTATCTTTAATAATTTATAAGTATAGAAAGTATAGGTATACATATAGGTCTAATACCTATGTATCAAATATGTTTGTATTTTATTTTGAGTTTTATTTACATTTTTATTCTAATTTTAATGTTCACAATTATTATAAATAATATTACAACATTATAAAAATACAATAATATAAAAATAATTAATAATTAATAAATTGAATATTTTAATATGTACACTTATACAATGTGGGTCCAAAAATCAACTTTCAAACCGTAGCTCCGCAAATGCGAAACCACCGCCATTAATTAGCTTATTTTCTTCTATATACAATTAAAGGTGAGTATGCTGCATTTGGAGTTGTCGTTTGTGAGATACGGGTTTGGGAAGTTGGGATTCTGTATTTTTATTCAGACCATAACTTTTTATCTGTACATTATTTTCTGTGAAATCAATTTTGTATTTTTCATTATTAAATTATCTACAACTTTCATGTACAAAGTTTCTTTATTTGATGTATAAAAAGAGGAACCAAAAATAGGTCCCAAACTGAATAAAGAATGAATTAATACATATAGGTATTTGATCTGTATTTTGGCCCTTATCTCCCCCTACTTTATTCCTTGTCGACCTAGTCATCGAGATGCCTAGGTCTCGGGGTTTCGGGTCATAAATAATTTACAATATTTTATTCTTTTTCTTTTCTTTTCTTTATTCTATAATTTTGCCTTTAAAAACCGCATTTTATACAATATTTACACACCTATGCATGAATGCTAAAATGCATGAATAAAGCCTATTTACACGCATTTACTAGGGTTTTTAAGGCCAAAATGATAGAATAAAGATGATGAAACGTGGATTCTTCACTCCTGGGAAGCTCCGAGGTGGATTAAATTGCTCTGGAGGGGACTGATTGAGAATATGGAGGTCAAAGTTCTCCGACAAACCTAGAAGTGCTCCCTTGACAAAATTTCCCCTCAAATGGAGCCTTTCGCTTCTGGGGCCTGCATGGTTAGCACCAGCACGAAAAGACAAAGATCCTAGGGGCTATTGGAGGTGGAACGAATGGAGGATGTGATGAAGCAGAGGTACTCTGGTGAGGTGGCAGTGATGAAGCACCCAAGATCTGATCTAGAGGAGATCAATTAAGCTGGAGGTGCGTGGGATGTAGGAGAAGCGAATGGGAAGGAAGTGGTGGAGTTTGGCAGGACAGAGCACGAGTGGTCATAGTGTAGGAGTTCGCAGGAGTAGATCTTCCACGAGCAACGAAATGGGATTTCTATGCTAAGGCATGTAATTAAATAATAAAATAAATGCACTAAATGAAATCTAACCCTAAAGCTACCTAAAAAGTAGAGAAACAAACCTTGACCAACGCTGGGTCGCGAGGTCGACCTGCGGTGGTGGAGGATGGCCGGAGATGGTGGAGATTATCTGGAAGCTGCCCCTTGATCAAGCAAAAAGCTTTGGGAGGAACTGTAACCTTCATCTAGAAAGTGGGCACAAAAGAGGGAGAGAAGGTGGCCAAAAGGGACTCCAGAAATGGAAGAAGGGACGGAGCTTAGTTATGTACATGTGACGAATTATGGTCAAATATCGAGGCACAATACTCGATTCATAGGAGCAATCCTCGAGGTATCGAGTGTGCATGATAGAGGGAAGATCGAGGGTGAAAATGCAAAAGGAAACATTCCATTTCGATGATGACATCGACTCAGAGAAAAAGGAGAAAGTGGGTTAAGCACTAGGTCTGACAAACTTAATCCTGGGGAAGGACAGTTGACTGAGGTCAACTATTGACAAAATCTGTTCGATCCACGTGGACTAATGATGAGCCGAAAATTCTCAATAAATCTGGATCAGGTCAAAATAAGCTCTCAGGTCGTTGCGACCCGGATCGAGAGATCAATCAACTCAACAAGAAAAATGTAAGATCAGACCACCAAAATAAGACAAAAATCAAGGAAAAGAACTAGTGGCCCTGGCTATTGGATTAGCCTAATATAGCGACCAGGGTCGGACACATGGAGCACGAGATGGCCTTGTGGCCTACGAAGTAGTCAAAAATAAAAACAAATAAAAACAAGGAATTTTTGGTGGGTTTTTAATATTTTTATATTTTTTTTGGAATTTTTAATTATAGAGAAAATAGTAAAATCAATGAAACAAGCAACATTCTACAATTATTTGACTACTCTAAAATGCTCAAAAAAAATCAAACAAAAATATTTTTATAATTTTTGTATTTTTTTACTATTTTTGGTTTATTTTTTTTATAATTTTCCAATTTTTAAGGAATTTTATAAAAACAAAAGAAGGCTGAAAAACACTGTTGCTGTCCAGTCAGGCTTGGAGGGCCAAAATAAAATAAAAAATGGCCCTAACTAAGCCTGAAGGTATTTTTCCTATAAACTAGAGTCAAAAAGGAAAATTCAGAGACTGAGTTTATGATTTTTGTAGTTTTCTATGAATTATTAGAATTTTTATGAGATTTTCAATTTTTTATTTTTTTTTTTATTTTTTCAAGTCCAAAAATGACCAGAATTGGTCAGAAAATCAAGCACAGCAAAATCAACAAAATATGAATTTTTTAGAATTTTTGAGATGGCTTTAATATTTTTTTATGATTTTTATATCTGGACAGACAAAAAAAGGGTATTTTTGAATTTTTAAAAATAATAAAAGGGCTCTAAAAATTTCCCAAAAATCAGTGAAAATTCTATACGATGGCAGGAGCCACGTATCAAATTTTCACCTACTTTGTATGAACTTTGATATTTTATTCAAAACAATCAAGAGCCCACAGTCATAGGGACCTGATCGTAATGAAAGTATCTTTGGAGGGCCTAAAAGTAACAAAGAAAAGAAACCCAGGCGGTCCAGGTGCAAAAATCCCACGTACTTAGCGCCACGCACGTGAACTGGGCACTAAGGGACCCAAATGTAAATATTTTAAGTTCCTGGACCTATTAGCAACAGGTGCTAAAAGTCTAGGATCTCAAATGCAAATTACCCAAGAAATTCGGCACATGTGGAAATAAAACACTCATAGGGGTATATATGCAAATACTAAAAAGATATTTTCATTTCATAACAACCAAAAACCACAGGCCCTTACATGCAATTTACCACAAAATGCACGTGATGAAGCACGTGTCCCACAACGTACAGGGGTATAAAAACAAATAACATAAACTACTAGGTCCACAATGCAAATGTATCAAAATAAAATGAACGCTATAAAGTATTTACATGACTAAATGCTAAAAACAAGAAGACAGAGGGCCTAAGGGTAAATTACCCATTAGTAATCAAGGGCTGAGATGGCACCGCGTGGCGGATCTGACGGTGGTGGTGCGCTGCGGCCCAATGAAGACGCCTTGGCTCTGATCCAACGGTGGAGGGTGCGCCACGTGGGGGGATCGACGGTCGAGAATAGCTGGCGCTAACCCTCGCTGGATGGAGGGTGGATGCTGGCCTCTTCTTCACCCTAATCGAACGGTCCACAAGTGATCTGGGCCTCCGGGGTCGAACGGACGGCAGAGGAGGGTCCTGGAGGAACTCCTTGCCGGCGAACTCCGCTGGAGGACTGGAAGCACGCTGGACCTCCGCAGGAGCTGCTGATGATTTGAAAAGATTCGCCGGAGCCTCCCGCGTCTGAAGAACCCCTCCGATGGCGCTGGGAGGCTCCGAAGAGCTCCAGCGACGGCGGCGGAGCTCAAGCTCCTGCGTTGAACGTGGAGGACGTCATATGGTCCTCCTCTGACCTGCAAAGCTATACAGAAGCACTCCTGGGTCGAGGGCAAAGTGCCTCGACCCGGTTAGAGGCGATGGGGATGGTCGGTGCATCGGAATGGAGGAGCTCCGGCGGTGCGACGGCGAAGGAGCTCGAACCTAGTTCCTGTGCGAACTGGGTTAAATGGATGTGTGAAGAATGTGCGTGGGAGAAGGGCGAAGGTGATGGTCGAGTCCGATGGTCGAGATGTGGACGGATGTGGTCGGAATCGAGGGTCAACGACGAATGGGCGATTTGGGCGTAAACTAAAATTAGAGAAAACTAGAAGGAACTAAGGTTACCTAATGGTTGATGTCGACTGGGGAGAAGCTGCTGAAGCTCCTGGTCCTTGCCTCGAGGGCTGTCGATGCCCGAGGCTCGAGTACCACGCAGGGGGCGGCGCACGGTGGCGCAAGGTTGCCGGATCGATGGTCCGAGCAGTCTCTCCTCACTGCGACACCGCCAATCGCGAGCTGTCACTCAGGCGAAGGTGGTGGAGGTCTTGGGTAGGGAAATGGGGAGCCAAAGATGCTGGAATCGTGCGGCGGAGCTGAGCATTTAAGTGGCTAGGGGTCCGAGAATATGGGAGTCAGGTGACTCGATCGGAGCACGGATCCCCAAAACCACGCTCGGGCGTGGATCAGGGATGAACACATATGGATTATGACCCGGGATTTACGGATTTTGAGCTTGGATCAAGTGGCGATAATTTGGAGAAATCGAGTCGGGGTACTGGATCTGCTGGTCTGTGGTCCAAGGGGGGAGTTGACCGGGGGGTCAATATCCCCCGTGGACCAATGAGAGTTGGCCACGTTAGAATGATTTAGAAATTAAAAATAAAATAGTAAATGGCCGATTTAAGAAAAACTCAAAACATAAAAAATATTTATTTATTTAGAAACTATTTTTTGTTATTTTTATTTATTTGGTTTGAAATAAGAATTAGGTATTTACAATATAGTACTATATACATAGGTATATATAATATTGTATTTTTAATTTTTATTTATAATTATTTATTTTGTACATTTTTATTCCAATTTTATATTTTATTTTTTTATAGCATAAAATTTGGAATATTTTGGTATTTTTATTTTATTTTTATTATTTAACTACAAGGGTAAAATAAATAGTTATATATATTTATATACATGGTATATATACAATGTTTCTTTTGATTTTTACTTTTGTTTTTTTATTTTATTTTTGTTTTTATGGTTTTTATTATATTTATTTACACCATGGAATGTATAATTTATACAATTTTTATAGAATTTTGATTTATTTATTTATAGGGATAAAAAAATAGATGAAAGGTTCTATATACATGGTGTATCTACAATGATGAAGAGATTTTTATTTTTTTTTAATTTTTCTTATTTTTATTTTAATTTAATAGTTACAAATATATACAAATAAATACAAACCTATCTTTATTTTTATTTTTAGAGGAAAATATTTTTATTTATTTATAGGTATATATACAAAGGTGAGCTTCCTTATCTCCCTCTACTTGGGTTTTTATGCGGTCAGGCCCATGCTGAGCCCTCCCTTGGGATTAGGTCGCTCAATATTTATTCTAAATATCTCCCTCTTTTTCTTTTGTCTCTTTATTCTGTTATTTATACACAAAAACATGCTAATTATTGTATTTTACACAATGCATGCAATTTGGTAATTAGTGATATTTACAAGGATATGCATGTGTTTTGCAAATGTTTTGTAGCTAAAATAAAAGAATAAAGAGTAATGAATGGGTATTCATCACCCCCCTATACTTAACTTTACTAGTCCCTTAGCAAACACTTATTTGAAAAAGAAGTGAAAAAGAGAAAGAAAAAGAAAAAGAAAAAGAGGAAAATATGCATGGATCAATGTTGATTATTAAACTTTTCTTCATTAAATTGAGATATGGAGCTTGATCAGATCTCTGGATTATTAATGTGTCGGAACCTTATTTAGACTTAGGTTTAAAACTCAACATCCTCTAAGATCCACTAATCTATAATCAAGACTCCTCAATAATCCAGATCAGAACAAGTCATCATACACAAACTCTGCAGACTATGAATCTTTCCTTGCACTGTGTAAGTGAGGTAAGCTCTCCACCTCAGAATTAGTAACTTGACAACCCTCCCCAACAAGGTAACTCTATTACCCTAGTCTGGCCACTCTTTCCTCGAGGAGCGGGGTATTCCCTTCTAAGTTCCAGTTCAACCGGCTCAAGAAGAGGGGGAAGAAGAGAATGGACCATGGCCAGTGTAGCCATGTATCCTTGGGAGCTCAACCAGTGTAGCTAAGTCTCCCTGCTGCAAGCTACATAAGGTGGGACATGAATCTCAAGCTCTGCTTATTGCACTATATACACACTCCGGTGGGATTATCATTTTCTATCAGACCCACCACTTATTTTGGAGTTATTTTCTTTTTGCATTTTTTTTTCAAGTGCATCTGTAAAATATATTTACATGTGCAGCATATATACAAGGAGTTTTTCCTCTTGAGCCAGTAAACTATCCCTCTTTTGAAGCATTATTGCAACCCACAACTCCTGTCGTTAGACCTTATGGCAACCAGACCACGTTGAGACGCACTTCCTTCACTAAAAGAAGAAGAGAGGTTCCACCTAGAAGTACTACCCTCATATGCTACCCCAAGTCAAGTAAGACTGCCTCCTCACCACCTCATCCGTAGAGAGCTCGGTGCAAAGTGCGGGTCCAAGTAAAGCCATTATCTATATGAGTCATGTGTGTGTTGTTAAGTTCTCTACTTAGGCTTATTGAGATGACATGTGATCATAGCCTAGTGGACTCAAAGAATTAAGTCACCATGGACCTGAAAAGCCTTAATCCTAAGCCCTATAAGGTTCCTCTTAGAATTAGGTGGATTAAGATCTTAATCAAGCTCCATTTCCCAATTTAATTACAGGCTAGTTTAAATGTCAACTATAATCCAGGAAAAACTATATACAGGTATATACAAAGATGCTATTTACACAATATTTACACAAATGCAAAATTTTTGAAAAATGTTTTGAAATCATGGATGTATGCATGAATGCAAGTTATGCAAAATTTTTACACAAATTTACACAAGATTTTTGCAAACTTTTGATTTTCAAAACATTTTGGAAAAATTTTGTACTATACACATAGTTTTGATATACACATATTTACACAAACTTTACATAAGAAGTTTTTGAAAACATTTTTAAAAAAATAATTCGTAAAATAGCTATGTATGTGCAAATTAAAGAGTGTTTATTTACAGGGAAAAATTTTTAATTTTTATGGATTTTGGGTGTTTAGCCATTTTTATTTATTTACACACTCACACAAAGTACGAGTTATGGCTAAATATATATGAAATATATACACACCCCCCTATAGTTAGCTCGAACGATGTCCTCAGAGTCAAGAGCGATGAAGAAGACATAACTCTTGCTTAGTATAGGGAAGTAAAAAGGAAGGCTATATACAAAGACGAATGAATGAATAGAAATCAAGAGGATCTCGGCTTTTCCCCCTACACTTAGGATCAAATAATCCTAAGTATAGCAGGCTGTATACAAAGGGAAAACCGAGTGGAGGATATACAGGGTCTACCCCCCTATACTTAGGGTAAAATATCCCTAAGTATAGGCAGCAAAAACAGGGATAGAAATGAATCAAAAGAATACCCAAGAGTCCTACATCCCCCCTATACTTAGGGTAAAGTATATCCTAAGTATAGCATAATCAAAAGATGAGGAAAGGGATGTGGACTAAAGAATGGAATGATATGGACATCTGGATCTATACAGGTCGGGAGAACAGTGATAATCAGGCGTGAGATGTAATAGATGTGAGTCAAGAGACCACATCTCATGCAAAGTGAATAGGAGCAACATCAACGACCCGTGGTTCATGATCTAGAAATGGCTTGAGCCGCTGGCCGTTCACTCGAAAGGTACTCTCAGAAGACAATTCATATATATCAATACTCCTATTATCGTGTACCTTTCTCACAAGATAAGGTCCCTTCCATTTGCTCTGTAGCTTCCCTGGAAATAGACGAAGCCTAGCATCAAACATCCATACTCTCTGTCCAGGCTCAAAATGCTTGTGGTTGATATGAGAATCATGCCACTTTTTCACTCTCTCCTTGTAATGTAGGCTGTTTGAGAAGGCGGTATCACGAAGCTCCTCCAGGGCTGCAAACTCTGCCCTCCTCTGGTCTCCTACACTATCTGGATCCAAAAGTATATCTGTGACTGCCGAAAGTGACCTGTGTCTCAGCTCAACAGGTAAATGGCACAGCTTGCCATAAACGAGGCGAAAGGGAGATGTGCCCAAAGGTGTCTTGAAAGACGTCCTATATGCCCACAAGACCGAGTCCAAAAGCTGTGACCAATCCTTTCGGTCACGGCGGACGACTTTCTGCAATATAGTCTTGATCTCCCTGTTCGACACCTCGGCTAGACCATTCGTTTGTGGATGGTATGGAGTGGCAACTCGATGGTCTATACCGAACTCGCTAGCAAGTGCCTTCACTAGGTCGTTGATGAAATGAGACCCCCATCAGAAATCAACACTTGAGGTACCCCGAACCGTGTAATGATATGCCTCCTCAAAAATCTGCAAACAGTCCTGGCATCTGCAGTTCGGGCGGGGATGGCCTCAACCCAACGACTCACATAATCAACGGCCAACAGAATGTACTCGAACCCCTGTCTCTTAGGGAATGGACCCATGAAATCGATGCTCCATGCGTCAAAAACCTCACAGAAGTGAATGGGCTGCATCGGCATCATATCACGCTGTCCACAAGTGCCCATCCTCTGACAGTCAATACACCTCTTCACGAACTCATCAGAGTCCTTGAAGAGGGTAGGCTACCATAGGCCGGATTGGAGCACTTTCTGTGTCGTTCTCCTCCCAGAGTGATGTCCTCCTGCCTCAAGCTTGTGGCAGTAAGTGAGGACACTATGATGCTCCTCCTGAGGAATGCACCTACGCTAGACGCTATCCCCTCCTTCGTGGTAAAGGATAGGATCCTCCCAGTGGTAGGACTTGGCCTTCGCTATGAAGGTCTCAAGCCTCTGCCTGGGACAATCTTGTGGAACTTTCTTAGCAACAAGAAAGTTCACAATATCGACGTACCACGGGAGAGAGGCGATAGCAAGGATCGCCTCATCTGGGAAGGTCTCACAAATAGGGTCAATCTGCTCAGAATCTTCAAGATGCTCTAATCAAGAGAGATGATCCGCCACCACATTCTTGACTCCAGGCTTATCCTTAATCTCTATGTCAAACTCCTGGAGTAGAAGGATCCATCTAGTCAGTCTGGCCTTGGCATCCTTCTTTGCCATGAGGTACCTGATGGCGGTATGATCAGTATACAAGGTCACTCTAGATCCAATAATGTACGATCTGAACTTATCTAGGGCGAAGACTACGGCTAGCATCTCCTTCTCGGTGACTGTGTAGTTCCGCTGCGCGGAATACAATGTGCGGCTAGCGTAGTGAATAGCAAATGGAACTCCATCCCTCCTATGTCCTAGCACGGCCCATACGGCAAAATCGGAGGCATCCTTCATGATCTCAATTGGGAGAGACCAATCAGGCAGCTGGAGAATAGGAGCCTCGACGACACATCGCTTGAGAGTCTCGAAGGACAAATGACACTTGTCATCGACAAGGAACTCGACGTCTTTCATTAGCAAGTCAGTCAACGGCTGGGCAATCCTACTGAAGTCATGAATGAATCGCCGGTAGAAAAGACCGTAACTTCTGCAAATTGGACGGCGGTGCGAGTTTTCTAATGACATCTACCTTGGCTGGATCCACCTCCATGCCCCTGTTGGAGATGATATGGCCAAGCACCATCCCTTGAGTCACCATGAAGTGACTCTTCTCCCAAGATAGCACAAGGTGAACCTCTATACATCGTTGAAGGACTCAGTCTAGGTAGTCAAGATAGGAGTCGAATCCGTCGCCGTAGACCGAGAAATCATCCATGAAGACATCCAAGCACTCCCCTACCATGTCCAAAAAGATCGACATCATGCATCTCTGAAAAGTCGCAGGGGCATTGCATAGCACAAATGGCATGCGTCGAAAGGCGTATGTGTCGAAGGGACAGGTAAAGGTAGTCTTGTCCTGGTCCTCGGGAGCGATGGCCACCTGGTTGTAGCCCGAGTACCCATCCAGAAAACAATAGTGGCTCTTCCCTACCAGTCTCTCAATGATCTGATCTATAAAGGGAAGGGGAAATGATCCTTCTTGGTGGCCTAGTTGAGTCATCTGTAATCTACACAGACTCGTCAAGAAGTGGGTACCCGTGTAGCAATCTCCTCTCCAGACTCGCTGACCACTATAGTGATGCCCGTCTTCTTGGGTACCACATGCAAAGGGCTGGCCCACTTGGAGTCGGAGATGGGGTAGATAAAATCGGCGCTCCACCATTTTGATATCTCCTTCATGACAACCTCTCTCAGATTCGGGTTCAGCCGCCGCTGGAACTCACGCGACGGTTTCGCCTCATCCTTGAGATAGATAAGGTGGGAGCACAGGGCCGGACTTATCCCCTGGAGATCTGCTACGCTCCATCCTATCGCCTCGCGGTTCTTTTCAAGAACCCCCATCAGACGGGATTCTTGCTCTCTAGTCAAATCGGCGTAGATAATGACTGGGTACATCTCATTCTCACCCGTAAGGAACCTATACTTCAGCGACGCAAGAAGTGGCTTCAGCTCTGGACAACTGGGTGCTGGTGGATCTGGCCTCTGAAAACTCTGCGTGAAGGCTGCCAAATCTGGATGGGAGAACTGAAACTCTCTGTCACACTCTGAATCTGGAGAAGGCAACTCTAATAAACTGTCTCTACTCTGCTCGGCATCTACCTACTCCCTAGCTGCAGGCTCAATGGAAGTCAGATTTGGTATGTAATCATCAAAATATGCCCAGTCAAAATCTGACTCTGAGGGATCTGTATCATCCAAGGTCGCCTCAAGACCACCATCATCACAAAACAAGTCTGTATCGCAGTTGAGAATCGGCTCTGTTGCCTCTAAGGTATCCTGGTCCAGGAATATGCTCTCCAAGATCTCCTCTATTGGCGTCTCTGCATCAACGGACTCTGAAAGTGAGAGGATGGCCTGTGAATCTGGATCTGCCCAAACTGCCTCGTCATCTGTGATCACAAAGTCACAGTCCTGGTGGATGTCTGGCCCTGCATCTGTCATCTGCTCTATATTTGAAGTAGTCTCTGAGCAAGCTCTGTCTCTTGCTCCATTGTCCTCGACCATCTCTATTTGTACACTTTCACCCTCGACGTGAAAGTATACCTTCCCGCTATCATGGTCGGTCACTACCTTGGCTGTGGCCAAGAACGGGCGACCGAGAATGATGGGGGTATCGGTCACTGATTCAGGGATCTCCATGTCCAACACTACGAAGTCCATGGGGATTTGCAGGCCCTGAATAGTGACGACAACGTCCCTCAGCAACTCCTTCGGCCTCTTGACAGATCGAACAGCAAACTGAAGGACTGTCGTGCTCTGTCGAAGAGTGCCCAACTTGAAGCGGTCGAGAAGGTCTGCCGGAAGTAGGTTGATCGACGATCCGTTGTCTAATAGAGTACGGTCGATCCTCTGCTCTCTGATATGGCATCTGACATATGGGGTTCCTGAGTCTGGCCTCTTGGTCGGCAGACGGTTCTGGATCGTGAAACAAGTAACTCTGGTCAGCACATGAATCTCTTAGTGGTGGTTCCTCCTCTTCCTCCTAACTGTAGTCCTGTCTCTAAGTGAACGCTGGAGTAGAGGGATGTGCTGCAAAGCCTCCTGAAGAGTCAGCTGAATGTGAAAATGGTCTATCGTCTGCTGGCTGAACTCTTCCTGCTGTCTCTTTTTGGGATTTTCAATTTTCTTCCCCTTTCCCATCTGAAGAGCTCTAGAGAAGGGGATCACAGGGTCCTTCTCAGATGAAGGACTAGGAACGGGTCTGAGCTGCTCAACGGCAGGATCCACACATACATCATGCACCACAGTGGGACCAGAAGAAAACAAACCCTTTCCTTTATTTCCTGAAGTGTTCCGAGATACATCAGCAAAAGGAAAAACTACAGGATTCTCAGAAGTAGAAGCGATGGCATCAGCACCACCCTCGGCTGGAAGACTCACGGCCTTAGTACCATGCTCTGGCTCAACAACATGGGTGGCCTTAGTACCACCTCCTCCAACTGGTGAAACAACGGCCTCAGTACCGCCGGTAGGATCATCATCTATGGTGGCATCAGTACCACCGTCATCATCTCTAGCGGCCTAAGTACCGCTCTCCTCCTCGCCTGGCGCTCTAGAAGTGTCCTCGTGGTGTCGCTCAGACGAGTCGCCGCCTGCTGGCATCCTACCGCTCCTAAGTGTGACAAAATCAATATCAAACAAATATGCAGACATATCTCCAAATGTATCACTAGGAGTGGCATACTCAGTACAAACTACCTGCTCAGATTTACTCTTGAGGTTATTCGGATTGGGCTCTATCTGGGCAGGGATGGCGGCCTTCCCTCTCACGATGTCCCGCATCTCCTGGCGGAACTCATCCATCTCCCGTCGGAATGTAGCCTGCTGATCTGTGAGAAGGCGGGCTATATCATCCAAGGAGGGGTTCTCATAGTATGGCCCATGAGAACCTGACGGGTAGCCTCTCCGGTAGTGAGGCTGTTGCTGCTGCTGTGGGTGAGAGGGGTATGTCTGTGGATGATGCTGCGGCTGATGAGACTGATCATGCCTCCAAGACTGTCCCTGCTGATAGGGACGAGGACCATACTGCTTTGACTGTTGTGGCTGCTGTTGTGTGTATGCTGGGGGCTGCTGCTGGTGGTGATCCCTCTGATGGCTGTACTGGCCACCCTGTCCTGACGGCTGCTGCTGGGGCTGGGCACCTTCGGCCGCCCAACGGAATCCGGGATGGTCTCGTCGGATACCGGGCTGGGGGCGGTCGTACCATTCCCGTTGACATCCATCAACGGCTCTGAATCGTACTGGGGTGGCGGGAGCACTGCCAGAGGCTGATCCGGCTGGTATACCACCATCTGAGTGTCAGTGGATGGTGGTGCCTGGTAAGTGGGCTGCGTCTACTGTTACGGCTCCGCATGTACAAGATGGACCTATCTAGGCTGTTGGTGGGAGCTAGAGCGCTGGGACAAGCTGCTTCTACTGCTAGGATTGCCTCGTACTTGAAAACGGGGCTGGGAAGCCGTCTGTGCCTCCTGGAGACACAAGAGCTGTGTCTTCAGGTCACTCAGAGTATGTGCCATCTGCTCCATCTGCGTGATGCCCTAGCACTGCTTCTTCTCAATAATCTCCATCCGGTCCAGCTTCTCGCTGATGATCCCCATGTCTGCGGCTGAACTCTCTGCCTGTGCTGCTGCCGCTGACAAACTGGATGGACCAGCGTCGACCCGTGCTATTCTTTGGTACTGCACGGTCTGTGGCTGTTGGCGTCCCTGTGTGTATAATCTGGTATGGGACATCGCCATATAGTTCTCGGCCATCTCCTCGTAGATGGCCCAGACCTGATTATGAACCTTGGCGAAATAGGACCCGCCACAAGAAGCGTTCACCAAGCCTTGAAGCTCTGGTGTCAGCCCGCTGAAGAAGCTCTGAACTAGGTTCAGCTTCGAAATGTTGTGGTGCGGGCATCTGTCGGTCAGCTCACGGAACCTCTCCCATGCCTCATGGAACTGCTCGTTGGAGAGCATGGAGAAGTTGCTGATCAGGGCTCTAGCGGCGTTCGTCTGCCCGAGTGGATAGTACTTGTGCAAGTACTCGGTGCGGAGCTGCTCCCAGATGTAGACGAACTTCCCCAAGTGCTTCAGCCAGGTGGCTGCTTTGTCTGCTAAAGAGAAGGGGAAGGCAATCATCCATATGGTATCCTGGTCCACCTGACGGTCGTGGACTGTGCTACAGATCATCAAGAACTCCTGAAGGTGGAGATGGGGCTCCTCAGTGGTGAGCCCATGGAACCGGGGGAGAAGCTGCAAAGTGTTCGGGGGTAACTTGAAGTCCCCCACGATGGCTGGTAGTACGACCCAGTGATGCAACAAGGTCGATCCGGGGTTGTGCAACTCCCGCATCGGTCTCGGTGCCTCTGCTGCTACTGCTGCGGCTGTTGCGGCTGCTGCGGCGGCTGCCGCATCGTCGGGTATCCTCAGCCCGTCTCCTGGCTCACGCTGGTCGCGAGCGGCTCTCAACTGCTCCATCTCGCACCTCATGTCCAACATGAATGCTCCCTGATCCCTCAACTGCTGCTGAACTGTCTCGAGGGAGGCGATCAGGGTGGAGTTGATTGCACCCTGGTCCATAATGAAAGTCTGATCGTGCTGGGGACCTCTGGTGCGGTCGTCACTGCTGCCGGCCATAGTCTCTGTAAAATCAAAGCATCCAAATTCAGGTGCTGATAAATCATCTGTCTATCTCTCCTCTAACACTGGTATCTCGGACTCAGAAGAAGGGGGGTCGAGGGGGAACAGGGTGGAGTCGAACTCGGGTTCGGAGAGCGGGTCTCGGCTCTCGTGAACCAACCTAGATGAGCAGGTAGACGTACTGGAAAGCGGTGCAGCCAGAGGCTTCCTAAGAGACCGTCTGCCCATCATCTTGATCTGGCGATTGTGCGGATGAGATCTGGTAACAACTATGATCACAAGCAAACTCCCGATTCACCAACGCAACGTGAGCTGAAGACCGTAAAGGCTCGGTCAATTATCTTGTCAATTTTATTTGGTGATCAGTCAGGATAGCAGAGTGATTACGTGACCTGTTGGGTAACCCGATATTTTCTCAACCGACTATCCCGTACAGAAAGAGCCGGTAATCAGTCGAGAAGAATATCAGAGGGCTCTACCTAGTGTGCAGGTCACGTTCTCGCGCAAGCAAACCAAACAATGAGGGGTTGCTCTCCCCAAGACAAAATTTTCAGTGATCGTCTTTTAGGGTCAATAGAGTTAACCAGTCCCAATTTTATGATTTCTCTTTTTATGTATTTTTTTAATAATCAAACAAAATCGCCTAATGAATTTTTTGGTTCTCCTGGTTATTAAGTCCAAAAATTAGGGGGGAGAAGTCGAAAAAGCCGAAGCGCGATGAAATCAATGATGCATGCAGAGTAAGAGATGCGTACCTGACTCCAGCAGTCTACATGCAAGATGATCCGCACAGAATTGAAAGACTAAAAATAAACTACCTAAATGGTGCAGGCGGAAAACCGAGTCCCTAAATAGCAATTCTACTCGAAAGAACAACTAGTCGATCACCAGCCTCCAATCCAAAGAGTCCGGTCTCGGTCCACCCCTCCTCCTCCCGACAAATCGGGTTCAAGAGCAGCGCTTGGCAGGGTGGGCTGCAGCACGTAGGCTCGAAGGAAGTGAGTCGACTATTTTATTAATCTTTTTATTATAGGTCCAATTACCGATCTATATGTGTAGACAGATATATTAGGGTGCTTGGATCTTATGTATTACGTCACAATCAAGTAGAAAATCCTACGACTAGGGGCTCGAGAAATCGTGAGAAACCGGAAAAGGTAGTAAAGAAAATAAAACCGCGAAAAACCGCAAAGAAAACTAAGGGGTCCCCCGAGCACACCGGTGCTCGGTAAAACAGACCCCGAGAGTGTCTAAGAAAGTCTGAGTGTCATGCTGTCCCTGTATTACAACACTTCAAATAATGCTGAAATAAAGTCTAAACTACACTAAGCTCTCGCACACTGCTGCCTCCTCGCGCTCTCCTGCGGCTCTGTGCAGAAGGGAGCCGCCTCCGATCACCGCGGTTGCTCCAGCTCCTCGAGAGTTGCCGCCTCGGTCCTCGGGCCCTCGTAAGAAAACAGAAGAGTGTGTGAAGCCACAATAAAATAAAGCAAATAAAGGCAAGAAACTAAGCAGGGTATATGTGCATAAATAGAAATAAAATAAACAAGAAAAGCAAACAAAAACAAAAATAAAAGAAAATAAAATAAAAGAAAAGAAAAATAAAAGAAAAATAAAAAGCCGCGAAAAGCCGCGGACTCAGAAAAAGTCGCGGAAAGCCGCGAAAAAGAAAACAAAATAAAGAGAAAAATAAATGGACTACTAAGCTGTGCTCCTCGACAACGGCGCCATTCTGATGAGCCGAAAATTCTCAATCAATCCGGATCAGGTCAAAATAAGCTCTCGGGTCGTTGCGACCCGGATCGAGAGATCAATCGACTCAACGAGAAAAATGTAAGATCAGACCACCAAAATAAGACAAAAATCAAGGAAAAGAACTAATGGCCCTGGCTATTGGATTAGCCTGGTATAGCGACCAGGGTCGGACTCAGGGAGCACGAGATGGCCTTACGGCCTACGAAGTAGTCAAAAATAAAAACAAATAAAAACAAGGAATTTTTGGTGGGTTTTTAATATTTTTATTTTTTTGGAATTTTTAATTATAGAGAAAATAATAAAATCAATGAAACAAGCAACTTTCTACAATTATTTGACTACTCTAAAATGCTCAAAAAAATCAAATAAAAATATTTTTATAATTTTTGTATTTTTTTACTATTTTGATTAATTTTCAATAATTTTCTGATTTTAAGGAATTTTATAAAAATAAAAGAAGGCTGAAAATCACTACTGTTGTCCAGTCAGGCTTGGAGGGCCAACATAAAATAAAAAAATCCTAAAGGTATTTTTCCTATAAACTAAAGACAAAAAGGAAAATTCAGAGACTGAGTTTATTATTTTTGGAGTTTTTTATGAATTATTAGAATTTTTATGAGATTTTCAATTTTTTAATTTTTATAATTTTTATAAGTCCAAAAATGACCAAAATTAGTCAGAAAATCAAGCACATCAAAATCAACAAAATATGAATTTTTAGAATTTTTGAGATGGTTTTAATATTTTTTTGTGATTTTTATATCTGGACAGACAGAAAAAGAGGTGTTTTTGAATTTTTAAAAATAATAAAAGGGCTTCAAAAATTTCCCAAAAATCAGTGAAAATTCTATACATTGGCAGGAGCCACGTATCCAATTTTCACCTACTTTGGATGAACTTTGATATTTTATTCAAAATAATCAAGAGCCCACAGTCATAGGGACCTGATCGTAATGAAGTATCTTTGGAGGGCCTAAAAGTAACAAGAAAAGAAAACCCAGGGGGTCTAGGTGCAAAAATCCCACGTACTCACGTGCCACACACGTGAACTGGGCACTCAGGGACCCAAATGTAAATATTTTAAGTTCCTGGACCTATTAGCAACAGGTGCTAATAGTCCAGGAGCTCAAATGCAAATTACCCAAGAAATTCGGCACATGTGGAAATAAAACACTCACAGGGGTATATATGCAAATACTAAAAAGATATTTTCATTTCATAACAACCAGAAACCACAGGCCCTTACATGCAATTTACCACAAAATGCACGTGACGAAGCACGTGTCCCACAACATACAGGGGTATAAAAACAAATAACATAAACTACCAGGTCCACTATGCAAATGTACTAAAATAAAATGAACGCTATAAAGTATTTACATGACTAAATTCTAAAAATAAGTAGACAGAGGGCCTAAGGGTAAATTACCCATTATTAATCAAGGGCTGAGATGGCGCCACGTGGCGGATCTGACGGTGGTGGTGCGCTGCGGCTTAACGAAGATGCCGTGGCTCTGATCCAACGGTGGAGGGTGCGCCACGTGGGGGGATCGACGGTCGAGAATAGCTGGCGCTAACCCTCGTTAGATGGAGGGTGGAGAAGGGGCCACGTGTCTGATCTGACGGTGGCTGATGGCCTCTTCTTCACCCTAATCGAACGGTCCACAAGTTATCTGGGCCTTCGGAGTTGAACGTATGGCATAGGAGGGTCCTGGAGGAACTCCTCGCTGGCGAACTTCGCCGAAGGACTGGAAGCGTGCTGGACCTCCGCAGGAGCTGCTGATGATCGGAAAAGATTCGTCGGAGCCTCCTGCGTCTGAAGAACCCCTCCGATGGCGCTGGGATGCTCCGAAGAGCTCCAGCGACGGCGGCGGAGCTCGAGCTCCTGTGCTGAACGTGGAGGACGTCAGATGGTCCTCCTCTGACTTGCAAAGCTACACAGAAGCACTCTTGGGTCGAGGGCAAAGTGCCTCGACCTGGTTAGAGGCGATGGGGATGGTCGGTGCGTCGGAATGGAGGAGCTCCGGCGGTGCGACGATGAAGGAGCTCAAATCTCAGTCCCTGTGCGAACTGGGTTGAATGGATGGGTGAAGAATGTGCGTGGGAGAAGGGTGAAGCTGATGGTCGAGTCCGATGGTCGAGATGTGGACGGGTGTGGTCGGAATTGAGGGTCGACGGCGAATGGGCGATTTGGGCGTAAACTAAAATTAGAGAAAACTAGAAGGAACTAAGGTTACCTAATGGTCGATGTCGACTGGGGAGAAGCCGCTGAAGCTCCTGGTCCTTGCCACATGGGTCGTCGATGCCCGAGGCTCGAGCACCACGCAGGGGGCGGCACACGGCGGCGCAAGGTCACCGGATAGATGGTCCGAGCACTCTCTCCTCACTACGACACCGCCAATCACGAGCTGTCACTCAGGCGAAGGTGATGGAGGTCATGGGTAGGGAAATAGGGAGTCAAAGATGCTGGAATAGTGCGGCGGAGCTGAGCATTTAAGTGGCTAGGGGTCCGATAAGATGGGAGTCGAGTGACTCGATCGGAGCGCGGATCCCCAAAACCCCGCTCGGGCGTGGATCAGGGATGAATACAGATGGATTATGACTCGGGATTTACAGATTTGGAGCTCGAATCAAGTGGCGATAATTTGGACAAATCGGGTCAGGGCACTGGATCCGCGGGTCTGTGGTCCAGGGGGGGAGTTGACTGGGGGGTCAACATCCCCCGTGGACCAATGAGAGTTGGCCACGTCAGAATGATTAAGAAATTAAAAATAAAATAGTAAATGGCCAATTTAAGAAAAACTCAAAACATGAAAAATATTTATTTATTTATAAACTATTTTTTTGTTATATTTATTTATTTTTTTTGAAATAAAAATTAGGTATTTACAATATAGTACTGTATACATAGGTATATATAATATTGTATTTTTAATTTTGATTTTTAATTATTTATTTTTGTACATTTTTAGTCCAATTTTATATTTTATTTATTTATAGCATAAAATTTGGAATATTTTGGTATTTTTATTTTATTTTTATTATTTAATTACAAGGGTAAAATAAATAGTTATATACATTTATATACATGGTATATATACAATGTTTCTTTTGATTTTTATTTTTGTTCTTTTTATTTTATTTTTGTTTTATGATTTTTATTATATTTATTTACATCATGGAATGTAGAATATATACAATTTTTATTGAATTTTGATTTATTTATTTGTAGGGATAAATAAATTGATGAAAGGTTCTATATACATGGTGTATCTACAATGATGAAGAGATTTTTATTTCTTTTTAATTTTTCTTATTTTTATTTTAATTTAATAGTTACAAATATATACAAATAAATGCAAACCCATTTTTATTTTTATTTTTAGAGGAATATATTTTTATTTATTTATAGGTATATATACAAAGGTGAGCTTCCATATCTCCCTCTACTTGGGTTTTTATGCGGTCAGGCCCATGCTGAGCCCTCCCTTGGGATTAGGTCGCTCAATATTTATTCCAAATATCTCCCTCTTTTTATTTTGTCTCTTTATTCTTTATTTATGCACAAAAACATGCTAATTATTGTATTTTACACAATGCATGCAATTTGGTAATTAGTGATATTTACAAGGATATGCATGTGTTTTGCAAATGTTTTGTAGTTAAAATAAAAGAATAAAGAGTGATGAATGGGTATTCATCACCTAACCAGGAAAAAGGTGAACTAAAATTATTTAAAAAATATTAATAATTAGTAAATGATTTTATTAAATTAAAGTTATAAAATAAAAGTGTTTATTATTTTTTATAGTATTTTAATATGATTTTTATTTATTTTTATGAGTTTGTTATTACAAGTTACTTTTTATGGTTATATTTATATGTATATTTACCTATGTTTTGTTCATTTTATTTTTATTTTTTATTTTTAATTTTATAATTTTATTTTCTTATTTTTATAAAATTATAACTTATTTTTATGTACATAAATATATTTTTATTATATTTTTCCGATATCATAGATATACTTACATAATTATAAGTATATAATATATATGTATAAGTAAAGGTATTTCATCTATGTAATTTGTATACTTATTTTACTTTGTATTTTATTTATGGTTTTAATGCATTCTAAATATGTACATATACTATAAATAATATTTACAAAATTATAAAAATATAAAATTATAAAAACAATAATGAATAATTAAAATGAATATTTTATTCGGGTATACAATACAATAGGGGTCCAAAACCTAACTTTTACAAATTAACTCTTAATTAAATGAAAATACCTTTATTAAATAGCTTATTAAAAGTTATATACAATTAAAGATGATTTTTATAGATTTTGAGTTTTTATTTAGGAGATATGGGTCTAGGAAGTTTGGGTTTTAGCTTTTTATTTAGAGTATAGAAGGTATACTGTCTATTATTTTTGTATGAAACCATTTTTGTATTGTAATTTTATTTACAACTTTCAGTACAAAGTTTCTTTATTTGAGGTATAAAGGATAGAAAATAAAAAAGATCCCAATAATGCAATGTTGATGAATAAAAAAAGAGGGTTTTTAATGGATTTTTGGCCCTTATCTCCCCCCTACTATAGTCCTTGTCGACCCAATCATCAAGGTGCCTAGGTATCGATGTTTAGGATCATAAAATACCTTTGCATTTTATTCTTTTTCTTTTCTTTTCTTTGTTCTATAATTTTGGTATTAAACAATATTTTATACACAATAAATAAATAAATAATGAATGTTAATTTGTACAAAATAATGTTATTTACATGCATTAGATAGGATTTTTAAGGACAAAATGATATAATAAAGGTGATAAAATGGAGATTCATTACCCCCCATACTTTCCTTTGCTAGTCACTAACAAACACTTATGCAATAAGTGCAGAAAAAAATAAAAATAAAGAAAAGAAGAAGGAAAAAAAGTAGATTGATTTTAATTCTCAAGCTTGTCTTCACAAAATCAAAGTTTGGAGCTTAAATCAAACATTTGGATTTTAGTTGTGAATGAAACCTTATTGGAAAACAGATTTGAAACACAACAACCTTAAAGAATCCTAAATCTCTACTCAAGTCTCCTCAATAGTCAGGTCAGAATACTTCAACTCATACGGGAACCCTTATGACTTTGAATCTATCTTGGATAGTGTGTGAGATAGGTAGCTCTCCTCAGCTAAAGCGGTAAAAGTCATTCTTCTCCAACATGGTGACCCTAATTCCCCAATCCAACAACTGTTTCCTCGAGAAGTGGGGTATTCCCTTCTAAGTTCATGTGACAACCAGCTCAAGAAGAGGTGGAGAGAAGAATGGACAATATCTAGTATAGCTACCTCTCCTAGGATGCTTGACCAGTGTAGCCAAGTTATCTGGTTGCAGGCTTAAAAACATATGACTTTGAAGCTAATGCTTGCTTATTGACTATACAAATATGTACACTCCAGTAGGCATTTTATTTTCAATCAGACATGTCCACTTTTTTGGAGTTTTTGATTTTGCAATATTTTTTAAATACTATATACAACATCATATACATACGGACTTTTTCGTCTTGAGCAAGTAGACTATCCCTCTTTTGAAGATTTATTGCAACCCACAATTTTTTGTCTTTAGACCTCGTTGCCATTGGATCGGGTTGGGGTACAATGGCCACAAATGTGACTTCTGATGTTTCCATTGGCTTATGTCTCATGCCGACAAATCCATCCCTCTACCACTTCAACTGAGGTGAGAAAAGTGAAAGGTGTAGGTGTACCAACGAGGTCATTATCAATAAGAGTTGTGCATGTGCTCTAAAATACTCTACTTAGGCAGTGAAGACAACATTGAACCAAGTCCTGTGATCTCTAAGAATTAAGTCAACTAGACCTGAAGTACCTCAATTCTAGTTCCTTTAAGGTTCATGTGATTAGTAAATATAAGGTCCAACCAAGCTCCAATCTTCACATTTTACTTAGACTTGTTCAATCATCAAACTCAATGCAAAAAATGCAAATGCTATGCACAAATAGAAACATTTTTGCCATGCAAATTTCAAATTTTGGAAATTTTTATGGATTTTTGAAAAGGTTTTGCAAATTTTTATGTAAAATTTCAATAATATTTGTGTAAATGTTTTTGGTATTTTTCAAAATAAAGATTTTTAAAAGACATATGTATAAATATTTACACGGGAGTGCATCGATTACCTACAAGAATTAGGGTTTTGAAGTATTTACACAAGAGATATGTTATAATTATATACAGTTGGTGAAAAATGTGTATTTATTTGGATGATGTATATATTCCTCAAACCTATTTGAAAAAAACTTTAGAAATATTTTTTAAAATATAGTCCAAAATATTTTTTGCAAATAATTTTAACAAATATTTATGAAAATTTGAAAACTATATTGCAAAAGTTTTTCAAACAATATAGATAGATTGTTCAAAAATTATTTTGCAATCGTTTTCCAAACATTTGCAAATAGATATTCAAAATAAATTTATTTCACACAAAGAAAATAAATTTTTACAAACAAAATATTTTTTCAAAGCTTGAAATAATTTGAACAAAACATTTTCCAAATATTTTTCAAAAGGTTTTTCAAAAAGATTTTCAAATTATTTTTCAAACATTTTGCAAAAGAATTTTTACTTGATTTACTAATCGGTAGATACAAAAAGAATTTGGATAATAATTATATATTTTTATTAATAGATAAAATGAATTGTATATGTATATATATATATAGTATTTTACCATAACTATTGAAAATATGAATGTACGAGTTATGGCTAAAGTATATACGAAGTATATACAACCCCCCTAATCTTAGATTGAGCTATGTCCTCATAGATCAGAGAGAAAGAGAAGACATAACTCGTACTGAGTATAGAAAAACCTAAAGAATAACAAATAAGCAATAAATGAAAGAAGGAATAAATAAATGAATGAGAAGTCGACCGTCCCCCTGATGAATCTATGTTTCATCATCTTTATTCTATCATTTTGGATCTAAAAACCCTAGTAAATGCGTGTAAATAGCGTTAATTTAGGCATTTTAGCATGCATATATATATGTATAAATATTGTATAAAATATGGTATTTAAAGCCAAAATTATAGAATAAAGAAAAGAAAAGAAAAAGAATAAAATATTGTAAACATAGTGTATGACCCGAAACCCCGAGACCTAGGCATCTCGATGACTAGGTCGACAAGGAATAAAGCAGGGGGAGATAAGGGCCACAAACCACTAGAAATTCCCTTTATTTAATTCATTCTTTATTCATTTTGGGACTTATTTTTGGTTCCACTTTTTATACTTCAAATAAAGAAACTTCGTACATGAAAGTTGTAGATAATTAAACAAAGAAAAATACAAAATTGATTTCATACAAAAATAATGTATAGATAAAAAGTTATGATCTCAATAAGATTCCAGAATCCCAACTTCCCAGACCTGTATCTCTCAAATAAAAACTTGAAATGTACCAAACTGACCTTAAGTTGTATATAATTTTAAATAAGCTATTTAATGAAGGTGGTTTCATGTTTTGCGGAGCTACAGTTTGAAAGTTGAGTTTTGGACCCCTATTGTATACTAGTATATATTAAAATATTCAATTTATTTATTATTCATTATTTTTATAATTCCTTATTTTTATAATTTTGTAAATAGTATTTTTAATATATGTGTACACTAAAATCAGAATAAAACAATAAAGAAAATACAAAAATGAAATACATGTATACAACACATAGGTAAAACACATGTACATATACCTATATAATTACTACTTATATTTTATTAAGTGTATAAAATACTTCTAAAAAATATAATAAAAATATATTTAAGTGTATAAAGATATTCAATAAATATATAAAATAGAAAATTGAAATAAATAAATTAAGTATACAAAATAAAAATAAAATATTAAAATATATAGATGTATATACCTATATAAGCCTAAAAAGGTAACTTGTATTTTTATACCTCAAAAAAGTACATAAAAATCATAATAAAAAATTTATAAAAAAAATAAACATTTTTATTAATAATCTAAAATTAATTAAATCATTTACTATTTTCAAATAATTTATAAATTTTTCTAGAGGTATTTCCTGGTTGGTCCACGTGGACCAACCAGGAAGCTTAGACAGTTGACCCAGCCAACTGTTTGACCCTCTCCTCTGATGTGTGTCAGAACTGATTTTGCCTCTATTTCGCCGATTTTTGGAGGGCACATCTTGCATCCTTTCATGATGCGTCCTGAACGACTTTTATTCCTCGATGATCGGGCATACACGCCCTATGATTTCCTTGGGTGGGGCATCGCTGCAATCTCTGCTACATCCCGATCTTCGAGCCCCGTCCACCATCTCATTCAAAAGGGCACCCATCACCTCCTTCTTCCATTGAACCCTCCTTGACCATTTTTCCCTTCCTTGGCGATCTCTGGACTGGATGCTCGTTACATGAGATCTTCCTGCTCCCTTGAGGCAGGGTTAGGTGGCCGTGGAGGAGCTCCACCCCCCATCTCCGGCCCCGGCCGTCGAGGTCCATATCTCGGGCATACACCCTTGAGGTTCGCTTTTTCTTAATTTTTCTTTGCATTTTTGTTCTTTCCGTAGCATTAGGATCCATTTCCCCCCTTCGTTTTCGCTCCTCACACGTAATCGCCCCATCCGCCTCCCGCCGGAGCTTGCTCCGGCGAGCTTTCACTCCAACGCTTGCCGCCGTCTATCGCCTACTGGAGGGTTGCGACAATTTTCCCGCGACCCTCTCAACCTTTTTTGTAGGTATTTGGATCTTAACATGCGACTGGGGCCATTTTGCCCGTTCGCCAGCAATATCTGGAGGGCTTCTGCTCCTCCGATCTCGCGGGTGAACGCCGGAGGTCCTCCAGCCATTTTGCGGCTTCTAGTCAATTCAGGGACCTTACAGGAGCAACCTGGGCCATTTTGCATCTTCATAGCGCGTCGGAAGGGGCGGGGATCCTTGGGAGAAGCTCGCTGCGGCAGGGCTTCGTCCCTGTTCTTCGTCGTCCACTTTCAGCCATTCGATCGGTCTAGTTCCTCCAGGCATCCAACAGCCATCTGATCTGCTCGCCCTCAGCTGTCGATCGTCCCCAGCATATCTAATCCACACCACCGGATCGCGAACCGTCATCATCACATCGGCGGCTGACACGTGTCTTAGTGAAATTATATCCGTCATCCGATCCACCAAGGCCGTGGGTATTTTGAATTGCATATCGGCACATGTAGACTCACTTATTTGCATATGGATCCCAGCCACGTCACCTCACGTGACTTGTTCACGTGAGGGAGGGCATTTTGCACCGGGGACCATCGAACTTTTTGTATTTCGAATTAGTGCAGATACATTTCTATGCAGTTATAAATTTCTGGAATTTTTGCATTAAAGCCCCCAGGTTTTTTTGGTAATTACTAGATCAACCTTGCCAAGCGTGCGTGCTAATGCACATGAGTTTGGGACTTTTGCAAAATTAACATCGCGGGTTTGGCTATTTATATTTAGTCCAGCATGTTTTTTATTGCCTTATAATTTTTCTGGGAAAATTCCACCTTGGCCCTCTCTGGATATTTGCAAATATGTCCCTACTAGTAGTGTATTTTCTTTTTGTTGTATCTATTTATTTCATGCATCTATAAATCCCTAAAAAATCCACAAAAATTACCATAACTTCTTGTTGCATTGTAGTTTCACGCCATATTTTTGTTTTGTATTTTTATTGCATTTTATTATTTATAAAAATTAAAAAACAAGCATTTTCATCCTGGTCTGCATCATAAAATCCATAAAAATTAAAAAACTTGTTGCAAAATTCCTAAAAAATATATTTTGTGTATTTTAGTGTCTTTTATATTCAGACCAAAAATAATTAAAAAATACAAAAGAAAACCCATAAAAATAGAAAAACTCTAAAAATCTTCATAAAAATATTAAAAATTCATAAAAAAGTACTAAAAATATAATTTTGCTCATTGAATTTTTTCTCTATTTCAATATCTTTCATCTAAAATTAGTTTGAGGAATTTTAGGCTTTGTTTGATATTTTTCTTCCTCATTTTAGTTTCAACCTTTTATTTTATTCACTGTTTTCAGTATTTTTGCCTTTAAAAATACCAAAAAATTTTAGGAAAAATATAGAAAATCACAAAAACATTAGAAAAATATAAAAAGCCTAAAAATACTTTATGTCCTGAATTTTCCTTGTTTGTACCTATTTTATAAATACTTCTTCCTCTTCTCTCTTATATTGTATATATATTCTATTTAAAGAAAAAGAACATTAAAAAATATAAAATACATAAAGAAAATACAAAATCAGTAAAGTAAAAATCAAAATATAAAAATATAAAATCAAAAATTAAGCAAAAATATAAAATTAAAATCCCACGAAAAAATAGCATTCACATAGACAAATATCAAATTCATTTTTGTGCATTGATCTCCGATTTATGCTGCTTGCTCCCTGTGTTCGACACTCTACACACTTACACACTATACACCTTTGTAGAGTTATAATAAATTTTAACTCCACATCTTATTTTCATTGCTTGAATCATCTGTTGTGGGTTAATTGTTGATTAATACAGGTTTCGTCAGCGGTCGCTCAACGACACTGTAGTCCCACCTTGTGTGGACTATTTTGACCATCACAAAATCCGTGTTATCACCACCCTATAATTAGTATCAACTAATCCTAAGTATGGCATGCTATACACAAGACAGGGAGGGTCAAGGGTAGGAATGAACATATCACACTCAAATTGTCTCCACCTATACTTAGGGTAAGATCCCCCTCTGTATAGACAAGAAGAGGAGATAGTAGAGGGGACCAAAGAATGAACAACTCGTGGTGCACACCCCCTGTACATAGGACAAAGTACATCCTAAGTATAGTAGTGAAAAAGGGGTGACACCTTTGGCAAGAAAAAAAATGAAAAGAAGAAAAGAAGAAAGATCAGTCAACTCATCCCCCTCCCCTATACTTAGGACAGAGTACGTCCTAAGCAAGGAAAAACACACGGAATGAGGCGTATGAGCAAAAACAGTAGCTGGAAGGAGGTAAAACGAAAGCGATTAGACAAAGAGATTGATATATAGAGATCAGGAAGGTAGAAAGTGGACCTTCTTTCACGATCGCTGAGGAATAGATCTGACAAGGTGTAGGTCGATATCAGAGGAGTCCTCAATTTACAAAAATCAATCAGGATTGACCTGATGAAGATCCTTAGCAATCTCAAAGCGAAAAGGCACAAACTCACCAATGGAGGTAGTGTGGTCCTGTTCGGCCTTGGGGATCTCAGCTAGTTCAAATAAAAAAGGAAAAAATCCATCTATGGAAGTAGTCAGGTTAGGTTCGTCCTTTGAGGTCTCAACTAAGTCATCATCGAAAGGCTCGAATTCCTCGATGAAAGCAATAAGATAAAATTTGACCTCTACAGTCTCTATTGTGTCTTCCCTCTGCTTTAAAGTGTCAATCATGTAAATCACGCAGATATCATCAATACATCACCATACACTGAAAGAGGGAACTACAATGTCTATGCTTTCCGAGTTTTCCTCCTTGGAGAGGAATTCTCGGGTCTCAATGTCATCCAACATAAAAAACAAAACTCTCTAATTTCATCATCAAGGTCATAGTCCTCAAGATCGGCTAACACAGGCAAACTCTCGTGGGATGCGGGTCTCTACACAACAGTGGGTGCGAGAAAAGGCCATCCCAGGATGATTGGAGGATGCTCCATAAGGATGGAGGTCTCTATGGGCAATACAACAATGTTAGAAGTGAAGCTCATGCCCTGAATCTGAATGAAAATATTCTCTAGAATACCCTTCAACCTCTTGATAGTTCCATCAGCGAATTGAACAATCATCTCGGTCTTCTTGAGAGCCCCTAGATTAATAGATTGTACCAACGAGAAGGGTATTATATTAATCGAAGCACCGCCATCAAGGTGAGTGTTATCACAAGAATAGTCAGAGATCATACAACTCACAAGAGGTGTGACAATGTTCTCTTTCCTAATGTGTGTACGGTGAGAGATGGCGTGGGCAATGACCATGGTCAAAATGTGGCGTTCAGATCTTCTCCTTTGCTTTCTCTTCTTGGTTTAGGAGCAGATAATTGGGTCATGGTATGGCGAAGTGGGGCTTCAATGATCTCATGAATAGTTGCCACCACTTCTGGTTCAGTCAACATTTTTTGAAATTTTGGATCTCCTCCATACAAGGGAGGAGATCGGAATTTCATCTACACAAGGATGACTAAAAGCAATCTGTAAAGTGTCATCCTTGGGGTCAAGGGTGGGAACTAATGTGTGTGTGTTGTTAAAGAATCTGGCAGGTGTACCCTCTCCTCGCAAGATAACTAAACTAGGCGTCTCTCAAATTCTTTTTAGAGTTTTGAATTTTTCTCATTTTTTTGTATTTTAGGTGATTGCAAGCTCTCATAGGAATCCTCAAATGAACCCATATCAAACACTGAAGCGGCATTGTAGCTCTTATTTATACTAGTGAGTTCGTAAATCATCTATTTCGTATACTCCATCATATGGGTAAAGTGCTCAAGGGTGGACTCCATGAAATGTGACTCCAACCGGTCAGTCTCATGTGAGGGGAACGGTGGAAGATGTGAAGTTGGAGGTGGTAGGTGAAAATCTGAGGTCTAACACTATGGTTGAGGTAAGTATGTACAACAAGAAAAATTAAGAGCAAAGTCCTATTGGAAAAATAAAGGCGGATCAACTAGAGGGTATAAGAGATCCTCAAAGTACGGATAAAAATCACTCCAGTCAGCCATCTCCAAAATAAGAGAATATGATAAGGAAAACACAAAGGTTAAATAAAGATATGCGAGGAAAAAGGGGCAAGTGCGTAGAGAAGATCTAGGATGCACACAAACACAAACAAGTATAAAATAAACCCCTCAATTCACCTACTCAACACAGTGTTGACCGTGAAAGTTCGGTCTTTATATCAATTCAAATTTTAGAGTTAGGTGATAATCACAAATTTGTAAAAGAACGTAGGAAGGCCTGAGATCGGGGCACTACTCCTTAGTGTGTATATAACAAATTAAATGCGAGTAAAATGAGGGGTTACTCTCCCCAAGACAATTATTTTTCTTTTTGATTTTTAGGGTTGAGTAAACTTAGCAGTCCCAATTTTATTTGTTATTGCTCTTTTTTATATTTTTAATAGAAATGCATGAACCTAACGAGGAGTAAATCCCTTTTAGATTCTAGTGCTCAAAATCAGGAGAAGAGAGTCAGAAAAGCAATGCGAGGTGAAATCGATGATGAATGCTAAGTAGAAATGCTTACCTTGCCTCCAGCTCTCTTCATGCAAGGATGCTAAATAGAATTGAAACCTATCTATATGCCAATGCAAAGTCGATGAAATCGCCTTAGAATAGTGACTGTTATTAGCGTGAAGAACAATATGCTAATCACCTAGAAAACAACCAAAAGGTCTGGTCTTAGAGCCTCCTCGGTGCCCACCA
This sequence comes from Ottelia alismoides, assembly GCA_037367405.1. Taxonomy (NCBI): domain Eukaryota; kingdom Viridiplantae; phylum Streptophyta; class Magnoliopsida; order Alismatales; family Hydrocharitaceae; genus Ottelia; species Ottelia alismoides. The sequence continues at coordinate 682,155 of JAZKJV010009247.1, forward strand.
CAGTGGGTCCTGCAAGCGCTATATGGAGTATTCTCGCGGTACGCGGTTCCAAAGCTAATTGAAGAGAATTACAAAATTTGACCAAGTCCAAATGAGAACTATAGGTGCATGCAATGGTAATTAGTTTTTTGGCCTTAATCTATCGTCAAGCATATCCTACTGCTAGGGCTCAATCAGACAAAACAAATAAAAAGAAAATCTTTAAACGAAGGAAAAAGAAAATTGAGGAAAACATGACAAAAACCGATGAGACCTCCAAGCGAACAATCACTCGAGAACTAGACCTTGAAAAGTTTCAGAGTCTAGGAGAGCCCTAAATTATTACAAATATAATTGTCTCTCTCTTACTTTAATTACAAATAAATAAAATAAAATACAAAGAAAGGTGCACAATTTAAAAAAATCCTCAAAGTCCAATAAAGAGGGTGGATAGACAATTCATAAAATAATATCAAGTACCTCCCTCGATCAGAAGACTGAGCCAGCTTCACGTGGTTGCATAGGCGCTCCTAAGAGTACCTCCCTCGATCCATGTTCGTCGTAACGAAGTCCAATAAAGAGGGTGGTTAGATAATTAACAAAATAATATCAAGTAAAATGGAAAAGCAATAAAGTGAAAAATAAAGACAAGAAGTCACAAACAAAGAAGGCCAATCTATATGACATTGCTCCCCAGCAACGTCTCCATTTGAAAAGTCAAAAATTCTATCGGTCTTGTGTTCCACACAAGGCGGAAACATAGTCGTCGAAGCAATCGATGAGAACCTTGCACTAATTTAACAATTAATCCACAATATGTATAAAGCAATGAAAAGAAAAATATGTGGAGTTACAATTTATTATAACTCTAAAATGGATGTGTATAGGTGTAATTATGTAGAGTGTCGAACACAGGAAGTAAACTAGATAGATCGGGCAATAATGCACAAAAATGTGTGTTCTTCTTGTATTTTTGGTTTTATGTGGGTTTTTTATTTTATACTTTTAGATTTAAATTGTTATATTTTTTAATTATTTTAATTTTATAATTTTTTTATTTTCTTTATTATATTTTCTAATTTTAATTTTCTTTTATTTTTAAATAAGTAATATAAGAATATTTAATGCTATATTTATAGGCTAATATAATTGTAAATATTAATAAAAGTAAACAAAATACAGAAAATAAAATGTTTTTGGGCTTTCAATAATTTTTATTAGTTTTATAATTTTTAGATATATTTGCTAATTTTACTATATTTTAAAGTAAAAAAATCCCCAATCATGGATTAAATAAATAGGCCGAATTGATTTGAAGGTAAAAAAATAATAAATACAATCCAAAATTCTTAAATTCAATTTTAGTAGATAGATAATGATATAAAGAAAAATCTGAGGCAAAAGAATTTTTTTTAGGATTTTTGGTAATTTTATATCTTTTTATTGGATTTTGGAGGTTTTTAATTTTTTTATCTTTTCTTTTTCTATTTTTAGGGATTTTTGGTATGGAGTTAGGAAATACAAAAAATAAACACAATATATTTTTTAGGAATTTTTAAAATTGTGTTTATATATTTTTGGTATTATATAATCCAAATAGGGACTTTTGTGCTCTTTCTGATTTTTAGAAAATAGGTAAAAGTTTCTAAATTAAAAAATTAAAAACATGATGTCAAAGTATGCGTAAGCAGGAGCTTAACCCTATTTTTTTATAGTTTTTGGAGCTCGGATGATATTTTTAATAACAAGAAAACAACCACAAAATTTATGAAGTAGTAGGGACATAAATGTAAATAAAATTAAAGTCTAGGTACTTTTTGCAAATTTCACAAAATGTTATAACTGCATATGAAATTTTATGGACTAATGTTAAATATAACAAATCGCCATGGCATCAACGTAAAATGCCTACCTCACGTGGGATGGCATGTTAGGTGAGCTGGATAGGACCCTAAATGCAAAATACAAAAAGTTGAACAGGATATGTAAATTACCCCCTCTCGGCACTCCATGAGACGGTGGTAAAGAATCCACTTGCCACACGTCGCATGCTTGTAAACCGATGATGCTTTGCGGATCTACGGTGAAGATTAGACCTCGAATGAGATCAAAAAGCTGAAGGCATATAAGATCCTACATCTATTGCTCGATCTGGGCGGCTGTTGATGATATGATGACCCACGAGATGGCGGGAAGAACACGGGAAGAACTCACCTTGGATGAGTTTCAATCGAGCATAGCCCATTCCTCCGGCCTCCTCACACCCCTCTTGTTGGATCTAGATACTCCTGCAGCTCCTGGGAAGCTCTGAGGTGGCTCAAATGGCTCTAGAGGGGACTGATTGAGAATCTGGAGGACAAAGTTTTCCGGGAGACCTGGAGATGCTCCCTTGACAAATTCGCCCCTTAGATGGGGCCCTTAGCTTCTGGGACCTTCATGGTTAGCATTAGCATGAAAAGGCAAAGATCTCAGGGGCTATTGGGGGTGGAATGAGTGGAGGATGCGGTGAAGCGGAGGTCCTCTGACGAGGTGATGGTGGTGAGCACCCACGATATGATTCAGAGGAGATCAGTTGAGCTGGAGGTATATGGGATGTAGGATAAGTGAAGGGGAAGGAAGTGGTGGCGTTTGGCGGGACAGAGCACAAGTGGTCATGGTGGATGAGTTTGCTGGAGCAGATCTTCGATGAACAACGAAATGGGATTTCTACGCTAAGGCATGCAATTAAATCATGAAACAAATGCACTAAATGAAAGCTAGCCCCTAATGCTACCTAAAAATCGAAGAAACAAATCTCGAGTGGCGCGGGGCCATGAGATCGACCTCACGGCGGTGGAGGATGGCCAGAGATGGAGATCACTTGGAAACCACCCCTTGATATAATAAAAAGCTTAGCGAGGAAGCTGTCACCTTCCTCTATCTAGTGGGTGCAAAAGGAGGGAGAGAAGGTGGCTAAAAGGACTTGAAAAATGGAAGAAGGGGTGGATCTTGGTTATGTACATGTGATGAAGTATGGTCAAAGATCGAGGCACAATGCTCGATTCAGAGGAGCAATACTCGAGGTATCGAGCGTGCGTGATAGAGGGAAGATCGAGGATAAAAATGTCGAATGAAACATTCCATTTCAATGATCACATCGATTTCTAGAAAAAAGAGAAAGAGGGTTAAGCACTAGGTCTGACAGACCTAGACTTGGGGAAGGACAGTTGACTGAGGTCAACTGTTGACACAATTTGGTTGGTCCACGTGAACCAACTAGGAAAAAGGTGACCCAAATTATTTATAAATTCATTACTAATTAGTAAATGATGTTATTAACATAAAGTTATAAAATAAAAGTGTTTATTATTTCTATAGTATTTTAATATGATTTTTTTATGAGGTTATTATTACAAGTTACTTTTTAGGGTTTTATTTATAGGTATATTTACCTATGCTTTGTTGATTTTATTTTTATTATTTATTTTTGATTTTGTTATCTTATTTTCTTATTTTATAAAATTGTAACTTATTTTTATATACATAAATATATTTTTATTATATTTTTTTGATATGATGAATACACTTAAATAAATATAGGTATATAATATAGTGGTATAAGTATAGGTATTTCATCTAATAAATTTGTATAATTATTTTATTTTTGTATTTATTCATGGTTTTATTATATTCTAAATATGTACATATACTACAAATAATTTTTCCAATATTATAAAAATATACAAATATAAAATTATAAAGAGTAAATAACTTGAATATTTTATTCCGGTATACTTTACAATAGGGGTCCTAAACCTTACTCTTACATCTTAACTCTGAACTAAATGAAATCACCTTCATTAAATAGCTTATTAAAAGTTATATACAATTAAAGGTGATTTTGATACATTTCGATTTTTATTTAGGAGATATGGGTCTCTGATGTTTGTATTTTGGCTTTTTATTTAGAGTATAAAAGGTACATTGTCTATTATTTTTGTACGAAATCAATTTTTTATTTTTATATGTATTTTATCTACAATTTTCATGTAAAAAGTTTCTTTATTTGAGGTATAAGAGATAGAAAATAAATTATGTCCCAAAAATGCAATATTGATGAATAAAAGAATGACATTTTTAATAAATTTTTGGCCCTACCTCCCCTACTTTATTCGTTGTTGACCCAATCATCAAGATGCTCAGGTATCGGGGTTTAGGGTCATAAAATAACTTTGGCATTTTACTCTTTTTTATCTTTTCTGTATTGTAAAATATTGGCATTTGAAATAATATTTTATACCCAATAAAAAATAAATAATGAATGATAATTTGTAAAAAAATATGTTATTTACATGCATTAGCTAGGGTTTTTAAGTCACAAATTATAGAATAAATGTGATGAAATGGAGATTCATCAAATGCTAAATGAGATTTCAATTCCTTTAAAATCTTAAGGTGATCAAAATTAGAGGGAGATATTGGAAAACTGGTGCAAGGTGACACTATGATGGAAATGTCACCCTTGTGTCAAAATGATGGATACTCTGATAGAGGACTTATAGTGCTTCCCAGCTTTCTCCGTGTGGGATAGAAAATGGGAATTTTAATACTAATCTTATATGAGACGCAAGACGATGAAATCCCCCTATGCAAAAATTTCTCGTATCGTGAAGAAAAAATGAGTTTGAGCTAGATCCAAACTATGGGAGCATGCAAATATTATGTGTGCGGACCTAGTTTACTCAATCAAGCAACCCTAAAATAATCTGGGTTCAATCACAGAAAACAAATAAAAATAAAGGCCGAAAGCACAAATCATGAGAAACAAAAGAAAATCAAGGGAAAATTAGGGAGAACAAAATGTAGAAGACAATGAAAATAACGAAAAAAATTCGTGGAGTCCCCAAATAAACAAACACTTGGTAAAATAGGATCGAGAGTTGTGCCCACATGTATTATTACAAATAATAATGGGAAATAAAATGATTGTCTCTCTCTCACACACACAAAAATAAAGAAAAATTCTACATTATTATATGCTTTCTCTCTCTCTCTCTTGCTCTCTACAATTGGCTCAAAAGAAGAAGAATCGATCTCCTCATAGCACGGTTGCACCAGCCTCCTAATAAGTCGCCTTCGCTACATAGTTGATGAATCTCCATTTCGTCACCTTTATTCTATCATTTTAGCCTTAAAAATACAAGTTAATGCATATAAATAGCACTATTTTATATAAATTAACATTCATTATTTATTTCATTTATTACGTATAAAATGCGGTTTTTAATGCCAAAATTATAGAATAGAGAAAAGAAAAGAAAAAAATAAAATGCCAAAGGTACTATACAACTCTAAACTCCGAGACCTAGGCATCTTGATGATTGGGTTGACATTAAATAAAGTAGGGGGAGATAAGGGCCAAAAATCCACCAAAAACTCATTCATTTATTCATCAATATTGCATTTTTGGGATCTATTTTATTTCGCTACTCTAGGAGGAATGTTTTTATGTGGCGCTAACGATTCAATACCTATCTGTGTAGCTCCAGAATGTTTCAGTTTATGTTCCTACCTATTATCTGGATATGCCAAGAGAGATGTACGGTCTAATGAGGCTACTACGAAATATTTACCCATGGGCGGGGCAAGCTCTTCTATTCGGGTTCATGGTTTCTCTTGGCTATATGGTTTATCCGGGGGGGGGGGTCGAGCTTCAAGAAATAGTGAATGGTCTTATCAATACACAAATGTATAACTCATTTCCTTTTCTCGAGTCGTCAGGGAAATCCTATATTATTTATACCTCAAATAAAGAATCTTTGTACATGAAAATTGTACATAATAATATATAGAAAAATACAAAATTGAGTTTACAAAAAAATAATATATAGTGTACCTTTTTACACTCAAAATAAAAAGCCAAAACCCAAGCTTCCCTAGACTCATATCTCCTCAATAAAAACTCAAAATATACAAAATAACCTTAATTATATATAACTTTTAATAAGATATTTAATGAAGGTGGTTTCATTTAATTTGAAGTTAAGGTGTGAAAGTTATGTTTTGGACCCCTATTGTAGAATACCTATATAAATATTCATTTTATTTATTCTTTATTATTTTTATAATTTTATATTTTTATAATTTTGAAAAATTATTTATAATATATGTACATAGAATAGAATAAAATCATAAAAATACAAAATAAAATAACTACACAAAATACATAGATGAACTACCTATACTTATTCCTACATAATAAATACATATATTTATTTAAGTGTACATAATATATCAGAAAAATATAATAAAAATAAATATATATTTATAAAAATAAATTATAAATACTAAAATAAGAAAATTAAAATAATTATATCAAAAATACGAAATAAAATTAAAATACTCAAAACATAGGTAAATTTACCTATAAATCGAACCCTAGAAACTAATTTATAATAAATAACTTCATAAAAATAAATAAAAAGCATAATAAATTACTACATTAAATAATAAATTTTTTTATGTTTTAATAAAAAAATTAAATAGCTCATTTGTTATTTATTTTCAAATTATCTTTGATTTTTATTTTCGATTTGTCTTTTTTACGGGTGTCTTGGCCCAATAAGGCCACGCCTCTCGTTGACCTAGGGTCAATTCTAACCGCAGGTCTAAGCTGTTAGAGAACCTCGATGGACCTCCTTCTTTCTCGATTTTTGATTCTCGATACTTGCATTATTTTCGGTTGATTCCTTCTTTAACTTTTGTCCTCGATCATCCATCTTTCACACGCATGCATTTTCTCTAGCATTGCATCACTACATCAAGCTGATGACCTCATTCTTGTCACTTGACCACCACCTATACAAAACCCCTGCCCGATCTTCTTCCATTTTTTGAGTCCCTTCATCACCTTCTCTCCCTCCTTTTGCACCCACTAGCTAGAGGAAGGTGATAGATTCCTCACCAAGCTTTGGGTTGGATCGAGGGGCGACTTCCAAGTGATCTCCACCATCTCCGGCCATCCTCTGGCATCGTGAGGTTGATCTCACGGCCCAATGTTGCTCGAGGTTATTTTTCTTGCATTTTAGATATATTTAGCTTTGGTCTTTAATTCCCACACTTTCTTTTGCCTTTTTTATGCATGATTTAGCTTAAAAATATCAATTTGTAGTTCACAGGCGCTTCGCTTTGGCGTGCTCCTCGATCGTGCTCCTGCATGTTTTCGGCTTGCCTCTCGCCTCCACCTCATCTCCCAATGCTTTCTCTCTGCTCTGACGCATCCCATTCACTTTGTAGCCTTATAGAGCAAGTCTCCAGTTCTCCTCCTCCTTCACGCGCTGGAGATCCGCTGCCTCACCCTGCTCTACTTCCATTCCCCCCTAATAGGGTCGAGGTAGTTAGCCCTCGACACCTTTTTAGTTTTGAGTAGTTCAATGCATTCAGGAGCCCATCTAGGATGAAGATCAGACCTAGAAGAGGACTTCTAGGTTCCTGAGCATCATACATCTCCAAAACCCTCCTCAGTGGGCTCAAGACCCTTTTGAAGACCTTGAAGCTTCGCGCGAGCCGCAAGAGTAAGAAGCGACCATCAGCGGGCGTGCAGGTAGCGTACAACGATGGAACGAACCTTACCTTGGGCGAGTTCTTTAGGAGTTCTTCCACCTTGCTCGTCTATCGTCGAATCAAGATCTTGTTCCCAAGATAGCAGCCACCGCCGGATTTTGCGAGCCGCAGCCGTCCGATCTAATCCGAAGATCTAACCTGGACCGTAAGTGATTGAAGCGTTATCATTCAACGTGGGTGCACCACGTGTTTAAGTTAGCATCATCCGATCGTCCATCCGAGTACTAATGGGAGGTAATTTACACATCTCACCTCACGTGTCATCCTACGTGAGGTGACATTTTACATTGAGGCCCTAGCACGTTTTTTATTTCCATTTAGTTCATAAAACTTTAATTGGACATTATATTATTTTGGGTAATTTGCAGGATGAACCTCAACTTTATTTTTAATTACATAAATGCCTCACCTAGTTCAATAATTTTTGTGCATGTTTTCTATTTGATAAAAATATCATCCTTGCTCCAAAAAATATCTAAAAATAGGATTGGATGCTTGCTTGTTGATACATTCATGCTATGTTTTTAGATTTTAATTTTAGGCAATTTAAGTATTTATTTAAAATTAAAAGAGCATGGTTTTGCTCTCGTTTGACTTAAAATTTCCAAAAAAATTATAAAAATATTTTGAAAATTCCAAAAAGATATATTTTATTTACTTTAGTATTTCGACCTTCAAACCAATAACAATTAAAAATAGAAAAAGAAAATGATAGAAAAATAAAAACTCCAAAATCTAGTAAAAAAGATATAAAATTCTAAAAATCCTAAATATTTATTTTTATCTGTGGATTTTTTTCTATTTTATATTATTAATGAAAAATAGTTTAGGAAAATTGTGGTTTTATTTCCTATTTTTAAAATTTCCAAAACATTATGTCCTGCTTATTAAATCCCTAATTTGGGGTATTTTTTACTTTAGAATATATACAAAAAATAGCAAAATAATCTTAAAAATCATAAAAATAGTAAAAAATTATTTAAAACCTAAAAAATATTTTGTATATTTTATTTTTTTAACTAGTATTTTCAATTTTATTATCCTATATTGTAAATATAACCTTATATAAGCTTATATTATATATTTAAGATAAAAAGAAAAATCAAAAGACTGAAAATATAAAAAGGAAATAAAAAAATATAAAGTTAAAACAATTAAAAAGAATTAATAAAAACTAAACCTATAAAAAATAAAAAATAAAAAAAACCCACACAAAAACAAATAGACAAGAAGAACACACATTTTTGTGCATTATTACCTGATCTATCTAGTTTGCTCCCTGTGTTCGACATCTACATACTTACACGTATACGCATCCATTGTAGATTAATAATAAATTTTAACTCCACATATTTTGCTTTTCATTGCTTTATACATATTGTGGGTTAATTATTGAATTAGTTGAGTTCTATGAGCGGTCATTACATCGACTACGGTCTCGCCTTGTGAGACTGTATGAGCCTCACAAAATTCTACTTTTCAAATGGCGTCGTTGTCGGGGAGAAATTGTGCATAGATTGGATTTATTTATTTTGTGTCTTCTTATATCTTCAGTATATATTTTCCTTTATTTATTTTCCATTTTATTTGATATTATTTTGTGAGTTATCTAACCACCCTCTCTATTGGACTTTGTTGCGTGGAACGTGGATCAAGGGAGATACTCTTAGGAGGACCTATGCACCCACATGAAGCAGGATCAAGTTTCTAACCTAGCAGTAGAAGAAGACTTTGAGGATTTTTGAAGATAGTGCACCTTGCTTTGTATTTTAGTTTATTTTATTTTATTTGTAATTTAAGTGAGAGATAGACATATTATTGTAATAATTTAGGATACTTCTACACTTCACTAGGTCCAGAGCCCGAGCGATTGTTTGCTTAGGGGCCTCATGGGTTTTGTCGTGTTTTCATAGACTTCTTTTCATTTGTATCCTAAGTTTTCTCTTTTGATTATTTTGTGTGATTGAGCCCTAGCATTAGGATTTTCTTGATGATAGATTAAGGTCAAACACTTAATTACCATTGCATGTACCTATAGTTCTCGTTTGTACTTAGTCAAATTTTACATTGATCTTCACTTAGTTTTGGAACTGCACGCTGTGAGAGTCCTCCATACAGCACTTGCATGACCCACTGTGGTGGGCACCGAGGAGACTCCAATACTGGAACCTTTGGTTCCTTTCTAGGTGTTTAGCATTTGTGCTTCACTCTAATAGTATAGTCTGCTCTAGGGAAATCATCGGATTGCATTTGCGTGCATATATATATATATATATATATATATATATATATATATAGGTTTCAGTTCTACTTAACATCCTTACATGAAGAGACCTAGAGGCAAGATGAGTATTTCTACTCAGCATTCATCATCGCTTTCGCTTTCATTGCTTTTCTGATTCCCTCCCTCTAATTTTGAGGATCTAGGATCTAAAAAAATTGAATCCTCATTAGGTTTGTGCATTCCTAATAAAAATAAAAAAAAGTGATAACAAATAAAATTGAGATTGCTATGTTTACCCGACCCTAAAAATCAAAAAGAAAATTTCTTGTCTTAGGGAGAGTAACCCCTTCATTGTTTGAGCATTTTATTCATACGTACACACTAAAGAATAATGCCCCAATCTCAGCCCTTTTTACATGCTTGTACAATTTTGTGATTATCACCTAACTCTAAAATTTGAAAAGATAAAAAGACCAAACTTTCAAGGCCCTCTTTGTGTTGAGTATGTGAATTGAGGGGTTTGTTTTGTGTTTGTGATTGTGTTTGTGCATACTCGATCTTCTTTGCGCAGTTGCACCTTTTTCTTTCATATATTTGCTTAACCCTCATGCTCGCTCGATTACCATCTTTTGTTTTGGAGATGGCTGATTAGAGCGATTTTTACCCGGACTTTGTTGATCCCTCATACCCTCCAGCTAGTCCACCTTCATTTTATTAGGAGAACTTTGCTCCTGATTTTTGTTTTTGTACATATCTGCCTCAGCCACAGTGTCAGACCTCAGATTTTTACCCACCACCTCCACCCTCGCATCTTCCACTATTCCACTCACCTGAGACTGATCTGTTGGAGTCACCTCTCATGGAGTTCACCCTTGAGAACTTGACCTAGATGATGGAGCATATGAATCAGAGGATTGATGACCTCACTGATATAAATAAGAGCCACAATGTCACATCACCATTTGATGATATGGGTTCATTTGAGCATGCCTATGAGATCTATAAATCGGCCAAAATACAAAAAAATAAGAAAAATTTAAAAACGCAAAAAGATTTTGGGAGACACATAGTTGAGTCAGCTTGTGAGGAGAGGGCACCCTTGCCAGATCCTATACCCACACATACTCACACCATAGTTCCCAACTTTGACCCTAAGGATGATACTTTACTGATTGCTTTTAGTCATCCTTGTGTAGATAATGATTCCAATCTTCTCCCTATTATGAATGAGATCCAAAATTTCAAAAAATGTTGACTCAACCCAAAGTGGTGGCATCTATTCATAATATCATTCATGCCCCACTTCACAAGTCCATGACCCAACTATCTGCTCCTAAACCCAAGAAGAGAAAGCGAAGGAGCAGATCTGAGCGACACATCTTGACCATGACCACTGCCCGCGCCATCTCTCGCCATCCACACACTAGGAAAGGGAACATTGTCACACCTCTTGTGAGTTGCATGATCTCTAACTATTCTTGTGATAATACTCTCATTGGTGGTGGTGCTTCAACTAATATAATACCATTCTCATTGGTACATTCTATACATCTAGGGTCTCTTAATAAGACTAGGACGATTATCTAATTTGCTGATGAATCTATCAAGAGGCCAAAGTGTACTATAGAGAACGTTATCATTTAGATTCAGAACATGAGGTTCACTTCTAATTTTGTTGTATTGCCCATGGAGACCTCAACCCCTGGGAGTGTCCTCCAGTCATCCTAGGACAACCTTTCCTCGCCTCTGCGAGAGCCTTCATTGATTACAGATCTGGAGAGATTCACTTCCGTTCTGATGTCAGGAGCGATATGTTGATCACTGCACCCACTATTGACCAGAGACCCGCATCCCATGAGAGCATTCTTATGTTAGCCAACCCCGAGGACTATGACATTGATGATGATATCAGGGAGTTTTGTTGTATGTTGGATGACATTGAGACCCGGGAATTCCTCTCCAAGGAGGACAACCGGAAAGCATAGACCTTAGAGTTCCCTTTTCCTGTGCGTGGAGATGCATGCAATACGTGTAGAAAATAAAACAAAGAAAAGAAAAAGAGAGAATGTGGATTGATCTTATTTTAATACTTGTCTTCACAAAAATGAAGTTTGGAGCTTTAGTCGGACCTTTGGATTTTAGGTGTGGTCAGAGCCTTATTGGGAATTGGATTTGAAACACAACAACCTTCAAGAATCTCAAAACTCTGCTCCAGACTCCTCAATAGCCAGGTCAAAATACTTCAACTCATACGCAAAACCTTATGAATATGAATATATCTTGAACAATATGTGAGATATGTGGCTCTCCTTGGCTGAAGTTGTAGTGAACCTAATTCCCCAATCCAACAACTCTTTCCTCGAGAAGCGGGTATTCTTTTCCAAGTTCAAGTGACAAACGACTCAAGAAGAGGAGGTGGAGAGAACAATGGACGGTAGCCAATGTAGCTACCTATCCTAGGATGCTTGACTAGTGTAGCCAAGTCATCCAGTTGCAGGCTCACATATATATGACTTTGAAGTTCAAGCTTGCATATTGACTATACAAATATGTACACTCTGGCATGCATTTTAATTTCAATCAAGCCTGTCCAATTTTTTTGAGTTTTTATTTTTCATTTTTTGAATACTATATACAATAACATTTACATAGAGAATTTTTCTTCTTGAGAAAGTAGACTATCCCTCTTTTGAAGCTTTATTGCAACCCACAACTTCTATCTTTAGACCTTGTCGTCATTGGATAGGGTTGGGGTACAATGGCCACAAATGTGTGACTTCTGATGTTTCCATTGGCTTTTGTCTCATGACGACAAATCCATCCTTCTACCACTTCAACTGAGGTGAGCAAGGTGAAAAGTGCAGGTGTACCAGCTAGGTCATTATCAACAAGAGTCGTGCATGTGCTCTAAAATACTCTACTTAGGCAGAGAAGACGATGTTGAAGCAAGTCTCGCGATCTCAAAGAATTAAGTCAACTAGTCCTGAAGTACCTCAATTCTAGTTCCTATAAGGTTCCTGTGATTAGGTATATTTAAGGTCCAACCAAGATCCAATCTTTGGATTTTATTTGGACTTGTTCAATTATCAAACTTAATACGAAAAATGCAAATGCTATGCACAATGCAGAAAATATTTTTATTATGTATTTTTAAAATTTTGAACTTTTATGGATTTTTGAAAAAAGGTTTTGTACATTTTTATGCAATTTTACAAAAAGATTTTGCAAAAAATTTTGGGATTTCAAATTTGCAAAATTTTTCAGGATTTTAATTTTTTGAAAATATTTCTGGTAGTTTTCAACACAAAAGATATTGGAATAAAATATAGGTACAAATATTTATGCGGGGATGCATCAATTATTTACAAGAATTGGGTTTTTAAGAATAAGAGATATGTGAGTTTTTTTATATATAAATTTATAAATATATAGTTGTTAAAAATGTTTATTGAATTATATGATGTAAATATTCCTCAAACTTATTTGAAAATAATTTTACAAATTATTTTGAAAACTATAGTCCAAATTTTTTTTTGGAAATAATTTTTACAAACAGTTACAAACAGTTGAAAATCATTTTACAACGATTTTTCAAAAAGTATATGTAGATTTTTTAAAATATTTTTGCAACCACTTTCAAAACCATTTGCAAATCAGTTAGGGACTAGCCAAGGAAAGTATAGAGTGTTATTGAAAAAGCAAAAAGATAGGAGTTGCTAAATAATGACATGACAAATCAGGCTCACTATCGCGGAAACGACTACTCGAATCCTCTCGTTATTTCAACAATTAACCCACGCAGATAACAAAGCAATTAATGTTAGGAGTTAAAATTTATTACACCCTACTAAGAATGTATAATGGCAAGCAAGTAGGGGTTGAACACATGAAAAATATTTGTAGAGCAATGTAAGATAAACAATCAAGGCACAATTTGTCTGTCTAGCACTTAGCCACACCAATTTTTTTAATGGGTTTTTAATTTTTAATATTTTGTATATTATATTTTTGTATTAAATTTTTGTATTTTGATTTTAATTTTCTATTTTTATATTTTTTGCATTTTTATAATTTTCTTTTAAAATATGTAATATATATAGAGTATATATACAAAGTAGTCTAGGGTAGATATAAATATTAACAAAAATACTCAAAATAAAGACAATAAAACCTTTTTGGGTTTTAAAATATTTTTGTACTATTTTTATGACTTTCTAGTAATTTTTGCTAATTTTTAAATATTTTTAAAGTCAAAAATACCCTATATCGGGGTTTCATAAAATACCAGAAATTGTAATGGAAGTTAAAAATAGAAAATGATATCCAAAATTTTCCAAATCAATTTTAATATAAAGAAAATAAGAAAGATAGTTCAAAAAAAGAAAATAGATTTTTTTTAAATTTATAATGGTTTTTTTATATTTTTTACATTTACATGGGTTTTTCAATTTTTAAGAGTTTTCTTTTATAATTTTTAGTGATTTTTTGTCTGAATGTTAATAATACATAAATAGGCTAAATATATTTATTGGGAATTTTTAGAAATGTTTGTAATTTATTATGGATTTTATAAGCTATACAGGAAATATTTAAGATATTTTTTATTTTTAATAATTATTAAAATGCCCTAAAATTCCAAACTAAAAATGTAACGTGAAAGAGCATGTAATGAAAAACATACACGTATTTTTGTGGATTTTTCTGAGCAAAATTGCTATATAAAATAAACACAAGAAATAAAGAGAAACAACACTACTAGTAGGGGCATTTTTCTAAATAAAAATAAGTCCAGGAGTCTGCTTGCAATTTCACCAAAAAAATAAAACGTGCTCAAAAAGTTACTGGACTAAAAATAAATACAAAAAGATACGAGGGTCACCTTGCTAAATGCCCGCACCTCACGCACATGGGCACATGAAGTGACGTGGACGAGGTCCTAGATGTAATTATGAAAAGTTGGGGGTTTAGCTGCAATTTTTTCAAAACTTTATAAACTGCCAAGGAAAGTTTTGGGACCAAATATTAAATAAAAAGTAATGCAAAAAGGAGGAGGGATGCCGATGCAAAATACTCTCTCCTGGGCGTGATCGAACGGCGTGCCTCCTTCTACTTATTCATGTGGCAGCGCGAGAGAAGGCGGTGATGCTTCAGCTCAAACGGTGTGATTAGACGATCCCAGGATGATTTCACGACTGATACATGGGGGATCCTACGGCTCTCTATCAATCTGGTGGTTAGCCTCGATCGGACGGCTTCTGCTTCCTGCGAAGAACACGGAAGAACAACCATCCCTCTTCACTTCAATCCGCAAAATATTGCAATGGACAGCCTCCTTCCGAGTGATGAAGGCTTCAGAAGAGAGCTGGTGTCCTCCCGTACCGATGGAAGGTCTTAAAATGGCGTGGGAGAGGCTGAGTCGATCAAGCGGCGCACCGGGACCTGGAGGCCTATTCCTTCAGCATTGAGCCTCAAAGAGGCTCTCTTCCTTTGCTATATCCTGCAGGGGTAGCTAAAACAAAAACTTGAAGCTCCAGAGAGCTCCTGGGGGTACAATGGATGGGGGATGCAACGAATGGGATCTCTCCGGCGAGCGACGAAGAAGGAGAGGGAGATCGCATGATCCACGATGGATAAGGGGGAAGGGAGTGCTTGGGAAGATAGATTATTGTTGGGACACGAGGTGAAGTGGTAGCCAGGTGGGGGGCAGTCGAAATCAGTGGAAAGGGGTTCACCGGAACTCGAATCCGACAAACATCGATGATAGATTTTACAGTATCTTTCGTGATGGAAAACTAACCTATGATGTTGGAATTAAACCAAAGATTAAGAGCAAGAGAAAGTAAGGTCGAAAAGGTACCTCAGTGGCCTGGGACCACAAAGAAGGACCTCGATTGTGGAGCTCCGCTGGAGATGCATGGAAGTTGACTTCAGTGACGATTGACCTTGCTGATGAAGGGCTCCCTGTCACAAAGCTCTATCCTGAGAGCACAAGAGAGGTGGTCAAACAGAGCCTAAGCGATTCAAAATCGCGGCGAGAGAGGCAGAGGGCTTTTTTACAAGGTTGACGAGGCGAGTGGAAGATCGAGGAACACGGCTCGATTCAGCGACACAATCCTCGAGACAAGCATTGGGCGTGCAAGAGCAACGCTCGAGGAGAAAAAAGTCGGTAAGACTTCGATCGCAAAATATGCAAGGAGTGGTCTCCAAAAATCTGAGAAATGAGGCAAAAACGCAGGTCTGAAAACTTGGAGACTTTGGTCAGAGTGTTGACCAAGGTCAACAGATGGAGAAATCTGGTTGGTTTATGTGGACCAACTTGAAAAAAACCCGGACAATATTATTTAGAAATCAATAAAAAATAATAAATGATTTTATTAATTTTAGGTTATAATATAAAAAATGTTTATTATTTTCTATACTATTTTATTATGATTTTTATTTATTTTTAGGGGTACATAATTACAAGTCACTTTTTAGGGTTAGAATATATGTATATTCATCTATGTTTTTGTGTCTTTTATTATAATTAATTTAATTTATTATTTTATTAAACTATAAATTATTTTTATATACTTAAATATATTTTTATTATAATTTTATGATATAATATATAGAGTTGAATAAATAAGTATATTTATTTTAAAGGTTTAGTTATTGTATATTCATCTATGTATTTTCTTTACATATTTTATTTTAGTAGTTTCTTTATGGTATGATTCCAATTTTAATATGTACAAATGTTATAAATATTATTTACAAAATTTTAAAAAAATATAAAATTACCAAATTAATAAAGAATAAATAAAATGATTATTTTAATCAGGTAAACTTTACAATATGGGTCCAAAACCTAACTTTCACACCTTAACTCCAAAAAATATGAAACCACCTTCATGAAATAGCTTTTTAAACTCTCTTTTTGGGAGATGGTTGAATTTACCCATTTTTTCTTTGCTCTTAAGTCCATGAACTTATGAAGTCTCGGTTTTGTAGTGGACCAATCCGTTAACATACCACCGAGTCATTATTTATTAACATAATGACATCAAGCCCTTCTCGCAGCTGATGCTACTAAGTCAACTGCTTTATTTTTGGTACCAACTATTAAAAAATGTTTTCCTCTACTTGCCGCATAAAAAACTAAATCACAGGCTTCCGATAAAAAATGAACAGTTCTAGTAAGATTTGTAATATGAATACCCTTCCGGTTTGCGGAAATATAAGGTGCCATCTTAGGATTCCATTTCCTAGTACCATGAACAAAATGAACTCCCGCATACAATTAAAGCGATTTTGATATATTTTGAGTTTTTATTTGCAAGATACAGGTCTGGGAAGTTTGGATTTTGGAATCTTACTTGGACTGTATCTTTTATTCTATTGATTATTTATGGATAAATTAATTTTGTATTTTTCTATACTTTATTATCTACAACTTTCATGTACAAGTTTCTTTATTTGATGTATAAAACGTGGAAAATAAAATGGAACCTAAAAATAAATAAAGAATGAATAAATAAATGGGATTTTTATTGTATTTTGGACCGTTATCTCCCTCGTACACTATTCCTTGTCGAACTAGTCATCAAGATGCCGAGGTCTCAGAGTTTAGGGTCATAAAATATCTTTGATATTTTGTTCTTTTATTTTCTTTTCATTATTCTATAATTTCGGCATTAAAACATTATTTTATACACTATTTACACAACAATGCATGAATGTTAATTTACCTAAATTAGATGTATTTACATACATTTACTAGGGTTTTTAAGGCCAAAATGATAGAATAAAGGTGATGAAATGGAGATTCACCACCACCCTATACTTGCCTTTGCTAGTCCCTAGCAAACACTTATGCAATAAGTACAGAAAATAAAAGTAAAAGAAAAGAAAACGAAAGAAATTGGATTAAGTTTAATCATCAAACTTGTCTTTATAAAATCAAAGTTGAGTGCTTAAGTCGAACCTTTGGACTTTTAGTGCGAGCGGAACCTTATTGGGAATAGGATTTGAAATTCAACAGCCTTCGAGAATCCCAAAACTTAGTTCAAGTCTCCTCAATAGCTAGGTCAGAATATTTCAACTCATACACAAACCGTTACAACTATGAATCTGAATCGTACAATATATGTGATAGTGGCTCTCCCCAACTGAAATGACAAAGAGAGTAAATTCTCCAGCATGACAACCCAGTAATTCCGCAATCCAACAACTCCTTCCTCGAGGAGCAGGGTATTACCTTCTAAGTTCAAGTGACAACCAGCTCAAGAGGAGGGGTGAAGAGAAGAATAGACGGTAGCTAGTGTAGCTACCTATTCTAGGATGCAAGACTAGTGTAGTTAAGTCATCTAGCTACAGGCCTACATGATTTGACTTTGAAGTTCAAACTTGCTTATTGACTATAGAAATATATACACTCTGGCAGACATTTTATTTTCAATATGACATGTCCACTTTTTGGAGTTTTTTTAAAATACATTATAAAGCAGCATTTACATAGGGAATTTTTCCTCTGGAGCCAGTAGACTATCCCTCTTTTGAAACATTATTACAACCCACACTCTCCTGTCTTTAGACATCTCTGCTACTAGACGGGTTGGGGTGCACTTCCCTCCCTAGATGAGGACAAATGTTTCCACCTGTGTGCATCTCATACCGACAAATCTAGTCCCCTCACCACTCCAACTGAGTTGAGCCAAGTGAAAGGTGCAGGTGCCCAAGTTAGGTCATTATCAACAAGACTCGTGTGTGTTCTTCTAAATACTCTACTTAGGCAGTCAACAATCCATTGAACCAAGTCTCACAATTCTCAAATAAGTAAATCAACTAGGCTTGAAGTACCTCAACTCCGGCTCCTATAAGGTTCATGTTATTAGGTAGATTTAAGGTCCAACCAAGCTCCAATCTGTGAATTTTACTTAGACTTGCTCAATTGCCAAACTGAATTTGAAAAATATGAATGATATTCATAAAATATTTTTGTGATGCAATTTTCAAAGTTTTTGATCTTTTTATGGATTTTTGCAAAGATGATGCATATGTAATTTTTTTGGTAACTTTCAAAAAGAGTTTGCAAATGTTTTTAGATTTTTGGTTTTTGCAAATGTTTTTTGGGATTTTTGAAAAAATAGCATTTCAGATAAAAACTATATACAAATATTTACATGGGGATGCAACTTATATTTACAAGAATTAGGGTTTCAAAAATTCACAACGGGTAAGTGGTCATTTTTTATAGATATTTATATATAGTTTAATAAAGATATTCAGTTTGATGTATATATTCCTCAAACTTTCAAATGCATTGGCTGATGAAAGAATTTGTACTAATTGTGCCACAGTCGAGCGTTTCTGCCCAATCGCCACATAGACACAATACAATTTTTCATTTTCTTTGGCCTTTGCATTCAGTTCTTTTTGGTTTAATATGGTATCCACTGCTATAGCGGTTTTTCCTGTTTGCCTGTCTCCAATTATCAATTCTCGTTGACCACGACCTATAGGAACCAGGCTATCCACCTTGAAAAGGGTTTTACAAATAATTTTGAAAACTATATTCTAAACTAATTTTACAAATAATTTTACAAAAAATTTACACACATTTGAAAATCATTTTGCAAAGGTTTTTCAAACACTATATATAGATTTTTCAAAATATTTTTTCAACCATTTTTTAAACATTCGCAAATGATTTTTCAAACATTTTTATTTCTCAAAAAGAAAATAAATTTTACAAACAAAACATTTATGCAAAGGTTGAAAAAATGTTTTATAAATAGTTTTCAAAAGATTTTTCAAAAAGATTTTCAAACTATTTTTCAAACATTTTGCAAAAAAGAATTTTACCTGATTTATTAATCAGTGTATAAAAAGAAATTGAGGAATACTATACATCTTTTATTAAGTGATTTTATGAATTTTAATAAGTATTTTCAGCCATAATTATTATTATAAAAATACGAAAGTACAAATCATGGCTAAAGTATATACAGAGTATACACGACCCTCTATACTTAGCTTGAACTATGTCCTCATATATCATAGAGAAAATAGATGACATAACTCGTACTGAGTATACAAAAGTATAAAGAATAAATAAATAGAGTAATGAATGAATGAGAAGTCGACCGTCCCCCTATACTTAGGATCAAATAATCCTAAGTATAGCAGACTGCACAAAAAGTAGGGAGGGTCAAGGGTGGGAATAAACAGATCGTACTCAGACTGTCTCCCCATATACTTAGGACAAGGTACTTCCTAAGTATAGAAGACTGACAAAAAGGGAAGACACCGTATTGATAAAAAAGAACAATGAAAAAGAAAAGAAGAAAAGATAAGTGAAGATAGAATAAGAAATTTGAACAACTCGAGGTGTGCATTCCCCCTATACTTAGGATAAAGTGCGTCCTGAGTGTAGCAATGATGAAGGGAATGCCACCTTTTCGGTAGAATAAGAAACGAAAGAAAGAAGAAAATAAGAAAAGTCATTCAAAAATATTTTGATTCGCTTTGTCTTCGACTGCAGCTAATGAAGTATTCAGTTTGTCATCATAAATCACTTGAATAGAGTCAATGACAGACATGAATGTGTCATGTTCAAGATAAGGCTTCAGAAGTTGTCTATTGACCACAAACACTTGTGCGTCAGCTGACAAACCAGATATCATTATACTTCCATTATCACACACATGCTTCATAATAAACGATCCAGTCCACTTGCTCTTCAGCTTGCCAGGAAAGATCTTCAATTTTGCATCGAACAACCACACCTTCTGACCTGGCTCGAAGGATTTGTGGCGGATATGCTTTTCATGCCACTTCTTGATCTTCTCCTTGTACATCAGGCTGTTGTCAGACGCATAATCTCTAAACTACAATAATCTGATCAGGTCCACTTTTCAGTTCTTCTTGGCTTTCTCAGAATCCAAATTGCAGATGTTGATGGCCCATAAAAATTTGTGAATCAATTCAACGGGCAGATGACATGGCTTGCCAAGCACAAGGTGGTAGGGAGACATTCCTAGTGGTGCCTTGTACGCAGTTCTATAAGACCAAAGAACCGAATCAAGCAGCTAAGACTAGTTCTTGCGATCTGGATGCACAAGCTTCTGTAGAATTGTCTTTATCTCCCTGTTTGAACATTCAGCTAAGCCATTGGACTGTGGGTGGTATGGTGAAGCGACATGATGTTCTATGCAGAATTCCTGTATTAGCTTCTTCACCTATTGTTTATGAAATGACTACCCCCATCTGATATTAGAATTTGGGAATCCCGAACTGTGCAATGATGTGATCTCTCTAGAATCGACAAATAGTCTGACTGTCGGTGGTTCGAGTAGGAATAGCCTCCACCCAGTGACTCACATAGTCGACAACAAGTAGAATATATTCGTGGCCTTGGATGTTCGGAAATGGGCCAGAAAGTCGATGCCCCATGCATCGAAGACGTTTGATATCTGAATGAACTTCAGAGGCATCGTGTCTCTCATTCCTATGGTTCCGCCCATCTTCTGGCACTCAGTGCAACACTTGACGTAATCTTCTGCATCCTTGAATAATGTAGGCCACCAAAGGCCACTCTGAAGAACCTATCATTCATTTTCCTGAATGGTGTCCTCCAGATTCTTGATCATGACAAAGTTTAAGGACACTCGGAACTTCCTCCTGAGGAATACACCTCCTACAGATGCAATCTGCCCCCTCACAAAATAGATATGGATCCTCCCACTGGTAGAAATGGATTTTAGACAAGAATTTATCTACTATCAGCTTCGGTCAATCTTGTGGAGTTCTCTTGGACACAAGATAATTCACAATATCATTATATTAGGGGAGAGATGTGACTAATAAAATTGACTCATCTGGAAAGGTTTCTATGATCGATTACAAGTTCAGCTCAGGAGATTCAGGCTAGGGAAGTCTAGATAAGTGATCATCCACCACATTATTAACTCCAGGTTTATCTAGAATTACAATGTCAAACTCCCGGAGGAGAAGGATCCACTAGATGAAGCGTGGTTTGGCATCCTTCTTCTGCTGTAAGTACAGGTTGGCCGAATGATCTGTGTAGATGATAACTTGGACCCGAGGAGATGGGATCTATGACTGCGTAACTTCTTTGAGCTTCATCAAGCGTTCGACTAGAATAGTGAATAGCAAATGGGATGTTATATTTCCTGTATCCGAGCACAATACCGATGGCATATCTGATGCATCAATCATTATCTCAAAAGGTTGTGTCCAAATCGGCGGCTGTAAGACAGGGGCATGAGTGATAAGTTCTTTCTACTGATTAAAGGCAAGGAGCACACGATCATCAATAACGAAATCATTCTCCTTGCCTAGCAACTCGGTAAAAGATCTGGCCAACTTACTAAAATCTTTGATAAATCATCGGTAAAAACCGACATGGCCCAAGAATGATCTGACATGCTTGAAGGTTGTTGGTGGCTCTAGCTTGGAAATCATCTCAACCTTGGCTGGGTCAACTTCCATGTCACGTTTAGATACAACGTGACCCAATACAATTCTCTCAATCACCATAAAGTTGCTCTTCTCCAACGAGAGCACCGGATTTACTTCGCAACACCTCCGTAAGACTCGATCTAAATAATAAAGGCATTGATCAAAGGAATCCTCGTAGACTAAGAAACCATCCATAAAGACCTCAAGAAAATTGCCCACCATGTCAGCGAAGACTGCCAGCATACACCTCTGAAATGTGGCTGGGACATTACATAACCGAACGACATTCGTCTGAAGGCATATGTACCAACGGGACATGTGAACATGGTCTTCTCTTGGTCCTCAGGAGCTATAACATTTTGATTATATCCAGAGTATCCATCCAAGAAGCAGAATTATTCTTTTACTGCCAATCTCTCAAGAATCTGGTCAATGAAAGGCAATGGAAAATGGTCCTTCTTGGTGGTGAGATTGAGTCTTCTGCAATCTACATACACTCGCCAAGAAGAGGGTACTCTCGTCGCGCTCTCCTCTCCCTTGTCATTCTTCACGATGGTGATCCCTGATTTCTTCAGCACTACATGGAAAGGGCTCACCGTTTTGCTGTCAGAGATGGGATATATGAATCCCCCATCGCATAATTTTTTCTTTCATAACAACTTACCGAAGGTTCGTATTTAGCCTTCTTTGAAATTCACGGGAGGGTATGTTGTCTTCTTCAAGAAAAATGAGATGCGAGCACAAGGACGGATTGATAGCATGGAGATCCTAGGTTTTCCAGCCAATTGCCTCGCGGATATATTCAAGAACCTCCATCAGACGAGCTTCCTGGTTTTCATTCAGATAAGCATTGATAATGACGAGGAACATATTATGTTCACCCGCAAGGAAGGCATACTTCATATTGGAGGGCAGTTGTTTCAGCTCAGGCGGAGTGGGAGGTGCTTCAATGGTGACTTCGTCTATCATAGAAGGTGGTAGTTCTTTCATCTATTCGGTGTCCACCATGCTCTTTTCTGCCTCTTCATTCAAAAATTTATATAACACTTCAATTATCTCTTCTTCATCACATAATTTGTTCATAATTTTCTCTTGGTCTTGAAGGCAGTCATCCCCACAAGAACCTCATCAAATGTATCAGCAAGAATCTCATCTTAGTTGACAAGGGGAAAATCCACTGCATTCTCCAATCCTTCCTCGGAGAAGAGGAATTCATGGACCTCATTATCATCTGTGAAGAGGTTGGTCTTGAATTTCTACCAAAAAGTTGCAATCTTCGAAATGATTAATAACCCTCACACATGCTGCAGAAGTTCCCTCTGTAGGGTTTGCTTCAGACACGATCTCTATCTTCATTCCACTGTTGCTGGAGCTGAAGGTGATCTCTCTAGTGCCATAGTACACTACTGCATTGGTTGTTCGCAGGAACGACCGTCTAAGTATGATTGGGGTGAGGAGCAAAGGCATGGACACGTCCATATCTAGCACGATAAAATCAGCAGGGAATTGCTTCTCCTGGACCGTGACGATTACGTCCTCCAACATGCTCCTAGGCTACTTGACGGATTTGTCTGCAAATGACAGAATCATCTTTGTGGGTTTGAGCGGTCCTAACCCGAATTCTGTGAGCAGTGAAGCATGCATTAGAATAACATAAGAACTATTATCGAGCAAAGTGCTTCGAATTCCTAGTTAAACATCTGGCAGCGAACGAGAGGTGCTCCCGTGTCTACCTTTTTGTCTGGGAGATTGTTGATGGCATTGACTATGGCCATTGTGAGAATCTGCTTTTAGGCCTTGCCACCTTTTCTTCTGGCAATGTGAGGATGAGGCTTGTGCCTAGTTGTACATGAATCTTTCAATCCTTTCTTCACAGCGGGCATATACTCAAGAGCCTTCATTAAGGGCATATTCAAGACCAAATTTTGAATCATTTCTATGATGGTAGGGTTATACAAAGCATTTTTAAAAAATTTCATTTTTTTGTATTTTTTTCATTGCTTCAAGAAAAGGCATATTTACAGAATCTGAAACAAGATCATTCAAAAGTTTGTCCCTATCATTGTTTATAGGTAGATGGAAAAAAGGTATAGAATCATCTACAAGATGTGGACCATAAAATGCAGGCTCGGCGTTGTTTGCAGGCATTGGGTCCATTGCATGTGTTGGACTCCTCTACTCCGGTATTTCTTCTGTTGCACATGCATGCATCTCCAATGCTGGCTGGTCTCCATCGAGTCTGTTGTTGTCTTTCTAAATTTTTTTATTTTCTTGATTTTTTGTGATTTTTCTTCATGTGGTGCTGCACCAAAAATGTTGTTTGGCCCTTTCGCTAGCTGGACTGACGACTCCCCATCAGATGAAAAATGCTTCCCTTTCATCGTAGTTAATTTCCGGGGTGTCCTATCGCTTCTGAGAGTAACAACATTAGATGAAAAGCAATTTAATTCACCTAAATCAGGTTTGACACTACCGGCTACCTTCTCCTTGCGTCAGAAATTGTTCAGGTTGGCCTCGACCTGAGTCGGAATGGTTGTTTTCGCAGTCATCAGGTCGTTGATCTTCTAGTTCATCTCAGATATATTTTTCATTAGTTGCTCAAGGCATGCAAGGGTCGGGTTTACAGGCACAATCTCATAAGAATCCCTCAGCTGGGGTTTCTGATGTTGATAAGGCTGGTGGGATTGTGGTTGGTCTCCATGAGAAAATTTGTAAGGAGAGGGGAGGAATATTATGAGTTCTGAGGCTGGTATTGAGCAGTCGATTACTAATGGTACCCTTGATTGTGGTATCCGGAATGCTGAGGACCATACTGATAGTTCTTCCTCAAGGTATTGCCTTGATAAGGAGGTTGTTGCTGATACGAGGGCTGGAAGGGTCTTCCGGACTGCTACTGCTATTGGTGATAGGGCATGTTGCCCAAGTTCTGACCTGAACAATATCCCTGAGGGCGAGTCAGTTGTGTCTCATTGCTCCACATACCATTGACTTCCTGAATCAGTGGTGGAGATGGAAAGAACAACTCAAAATAGGCAGGTTGGGGCTCTGGGTTATATACAACCACCTATGTCTAGGAAGGCGGGGTCTGCTCCAGCGCCTACATGTAGTTTACGTGCTGGATAGGTGGGGGTTGCGGCAGACATGGCTGGGGCGATTGAATTGGTGATGGATCCTTCTTTTCAGTTGAAGTCTCGGTAGTGGCATATATAATGTTGCAAGCCTAACATTCAGAGCTCAGACAAGCTGCTCCAGCTACTAGGAAATTAATTCGAGCTTTGCCAAGACCTATGTCCTCTTCTAAATTACTGATAGCTTTTTGAGGTCCTGTGTCCTCTTCTCGATAATATCTGCTTAGACAAGTGGCTCCCAATGATGCTGAGGTTGGAGCTCTTATCCCTGTCCTCAGCGTGAGTATCCATGTTAACAGGCTTATTGATGGTGGTGGGCATCTTCATGTATACGCATGATGAGGATTGAGCGGCTTCTCCATCAGTCATCTCGTAAAAAATGTTCCAGACAACGTCCTCGTCCTAATTAAAATGAGAGCCATCGCAAGCGGCATCTACGAGTTTTGGCTTTCAAGTGTCAGCCCACCAAAGAAGTGTTGCACAAGACTGATCTTTGGGATCTCGTGGTGGGGACACTTTCCTGTAGATCCTTGAATCTTTCCCACGCTTCATGTATCGTCTCGTGGGGTTGCTAGCTGAAGCTGGAGATACAGGCGTGCATCTGGTTCAAACGACCGAGAGGATAGAATTTGTGGAGAAATGCAGACTTTAACTCCTCCCAGATCATGACTACCTTCCTCAAGTGATCGACACAGTACAAGGCCTTGTCTTGGAGACTGAAGGAAAAGGCAATCATCTTGACCACCCCCAATGGAATACTGGGGTAATGAGTGATAACATAGATGCAGTCGAATTTCTTAAGGTGGATATATGGTTCTTCTATAGTATTCCCATGGAAGATAGGGAGCAGGGACAGAAACTGCAGCTTCAGCCTGAAGTGGGCATGGATTTGTGGAATTTGGATCCACTCTGTGATGTGGCTCACTCCATGATTGTATGTTTACTTTAGTGTTGGATTCGGCTGCGGTGGTCCTGCATCCATTCTCCCGAAATTGGGTCCATCTACTTAAAAATTGACTCAAGCACCTCCCTGATTGAACTCATTCTCTGGCTCTACTTCATCCTCTCTTCTGCCATCTCTTTCATCATCCCTCCTTCTCAGATCATTCAACATGT
The DNA here is from genome assembly GCA_037367405.1 of Ottelia alismoides. NCBI lineage: Eukaryota > Viridiplantae > Streptophyta > Magnoliopsida > Alismatales > Hydrocharitaceae > Ottelia > Ottelia alismoides. The sequence goes on from JAZKJV010009247.1 coordinate 708,669, forward strand.
CATGGAAGGCAGTCTGGACTAGGGCTTGATTAGTCAGTTGCTGTTGGATTGCTTGTATTGATGCAAGCAGCTGGTTGTTGACCTCATTCTGCGTGGTGTATTTCCCTTCCCCTGGATTGACTTCTTCTTAAGGTTGGGGTTGCGGTCCCTTTCCTTTTCCACTGGCCATTTCAAATTCCGCTTGAATTTTTGGTCAATATCGGGTTCTTGGTTTGCACACGGAAGAATACCCTGATCAGTCTGAATTGCAGCATCAGATGGAGAGAATTATTCTGTATTAAGGTCAACACAGAACTTTGTTAAGGATGGCGATGTATAAGGAGTGAAATCAATGGCCATCCAAAATGGGCAAAGTTCAGGACAAGAGTGATCCCAGATAGTTAGGAGATCGGTTCACGGAGTTCGAACTGGGTTCTTGGGAAATGCTCTGAATTATTGGAGAAGGCAAGCATATGGAATCGATGTGGGTGGCGACAGAGTCTCAACTAACATGTCCATGTATTGCCATCTCAGAGATCAAGAGGAAGATCGATGTGGATGAAAGATACGGAGGTAAACAAGAAATAAAAGGAATACAAAACAATAAGATGGCTCAAAGCGAGCAAGGGTCAACAAGGAAGGAAGCAAAATTGTGTGAGTGTGTGATGTTTTTAATCTTGACCTTAACAAAGCTAATCAATAAAACACAAAGCAAGGGGTTCACCAACTCGGCCTGTGGAGACATGAAGGTTCGACAATTATCTTTGTAAATTTTAGATTTGATTTTCGGGTAGTTAATCTTTGAACGAGTCCTTAGAGTGCTACGCTTATAGGAGAGATATTACTAATGGAAAAGTATCTCGTACTTGTCCTCCTCCGTTGTAACCTGTAGTCTGCACTTTTTAAAGTCCTTGTAACCCTTCCTGGATCCCTACTCAATGAAAGAAATAGAGGGAGGAAGCTCATAGGTGAAACCACTACTTCGGATCTCGCTCGCAACAGAATCACCCTTGAGCGTGCGAGAACCTACTCGGACGCAAGACGATGAGATAGACATCCCCGTGAAGGCACGACCTATGCTCAATACTTTGAACACGGTCAATGCTCTACACAATAGAGAACATCATTGTTGACTAAGCCTTACTCATCTCCGTACGATAGAAGTGCCGATACTTCGGAAATCCAGGCGATACACAAGGCAGCCACTGATTGGGATTTGAGCTCTAATCCTTATGAAGCTGCTCTCTCACTGGGAGGAAGGAGACCTTCCAATGAAACCTAAAAACAAATGAAGGCTTTGCTTAACCAAGGTAATGAATCTAATTAACCAATTTTATTTAGGTCAAGTATTTTTAGCAGTCCCTTTATAAATTTTTTTGGTATTATCACTTGCTTTGAGTGAATTCAATACAGACGCCTAATGTTTTTGTATTTTCTTTGATTCCTATTTGATCCAAAAATGGAGGGAGATTGTCGGAAAAGCAATGCAAGGCGACACTAAGATAGAAATCTCACCTTAGTGCCTAAATGTTGAATGCTCAGTTAGAAGACTTACAATGCTTCCCAACTCTCTCCATGCGGGATGCAAAACAGGAATTTATAAACCTACACTAAATGTTGATATGCACATCGAAGTCGTCCTAAGCAGGCAATTGCTACACGTGAAGAACCAAGTGCTAAATACTCAGAATGAAACCTAAATCCGGTCTTCAATGCCGATCGGTGCCTGCCACAATGGGTCATGCAGGCGTTGTTTACGACCTCTCTCAGCTTGTGGTTTCAAGATTGAGTATTTAACAATTAATTAATTCTAAGTTCAAATGCGAAGAATATAGGTACATAAAAAATAGTAGTTGTTTGGACTTAGACTACACAATCGACCAAGCCTAAAAACTAAGGGCTCATTCTACAAAACAAATAAGAAAAAGGGAGGAAAGCACAAATCGCGGTAAACAAAGTAAAATAAAGCGGTAAAAAACTTGGAAAACTACAGTGAGCCCCAAGTGAACAAACACTTGGAAATTGGGCCTGAATGTCCAAAGTCCAATACAAATTAACAGTTTAAATAAGTCTCTCTCTCACAAGAAAAATAAAAATCCTAAGCTATTGTCCTCTCTCTCATTAGAGCCTCCTGCCCTCTCCTATCGGCTAGGTTAGAATAGTCAACTCCTCGTCCAAAGGCTACGTAGAATCACGTAGACGATCCTCCTCGGTCTGCGGTCCCTCGTAAGAAGATAAGAAAAGAAAGGCCAGACAATTCAAAATGGATAATCAAATAGAAAGAGATAATAGAAATTGGATAATCAAGTAAAGAGACAACATCTACTACACAAATCAATGCTCCCCAGCAATGGCTCCATTTGAAAAATCGGAAAGATAGGAGTCGTTAAATAATGGCCTGACAAGTCAAGCTCACTGTCATTGAAGTGAATACTCAAATCCTCTCGCTATTTCAATAATTAACCCACACAGATAATAAAGCAATTAAGAGCTAGAGTTCAAATTTATTATATACTACTAAGAATGTATAATGGCAAGCAAGTAGGGGTCAAACACAAGAAACAAAGGTATACATCAATGTTAGATAAACAATCAAGGCAAAATCTATCTCTTAAGCACTTAGCCACAATAAATTTTTTGGTGGGTTTTTAATTTTTAATATCTTTTATATTATATTTTTGTTTTATATTTTTGTATTTAATTTTCAATTTTCTTTTTTCTATTTTCTTTTTACATTTTTACATTTTTTCAAATATGTAATATAAATATGTATAGAGTATATATACAAAGTAGGTTAGTGTAGATATAAATATTAACAAAATATTCAAAATAAAAACAATAAATCCTTTTTGGGTTTTAAAATATTTTTTTACTATTTTTTTATCATTTTTTAGGAATTGTTGCTATTTTTATATATTTTTAAAGACAAAAATACCCTAAATCAGGGTTTCATAAAATACCTAAAATTGAAATGGAAGTTAAAAATAGAAATGATTTATTGAAATTGAAATGGAAGTTAATAATGTAAAGAAATTTTAGAAATAGAAAATAGATTTATTGGGATTTTTAATGGTTTTTTACATTTTTATAAAGGTTTTAGGGGTTTTTGAATTTTTAAGAGTTTTCTTTTATAATTTTTAGTGATTTTTGGTCTGAATGTTAAAAATACATAATTAAGCAAAATATATTTTTTTGGAATTTTTAGAAAAGTTTTTAAATTTCTTATGATTTTATTAGATAGACAAGAAATATTTAAGATATTTTTAATTTTTAATAAATATTAAAAAGTCCTAAAATTGCAAAATAGAAATGTAGCGTGAAAGAGCCGCGCAATCAGAAGAATATACGTATTTTGTGGATTTCTATGAAAAAAGTACTATATAAAATAAATATAAGAAATAAAGAGAAACTACATTACTAGCAGGGAAAGTTTTATAAATAAAAATAAGTCGAGGGGGCTGCTTGCAATTTCACCAAAAAGTAACGTGCTCAAAAATTAGTGGACTGAAATCAAATACAGAAATATACGAGGGTCCCCTTACAAAATGCCCGCACCTCATGTGCACCGGTACGTGAGGTGATGTGGCCGAGGACCTAGATGTAATTATGAAAAGTTAGGGGGTCTAGCTGCAATTATTACAAAACTTTATAAACTACAAAGCAATGTTTTGGGACCAAATAATAAATGAAAAATAATACAAAAGAGGAGTGATGTCGATGCAAAATACCCTCTCCTGGCGCGATCAAACAGCGTGCCTCCTTCCACTTATCCACATGGTGATGCGAGAGAAGGCGATGACACTTCAGCTCGAATGACTGTGATTAGACGATCCCAGGATAATCTGACGGTTGATACGTGGGGGATCCGATGGCGCTTGATCAATCTGGTGGTGAGCCTCAATCGGACGATTGCTTCTTCCCACGAAGAACAGGGAAGAACAATCATCCCTCTTCACTTCAATCCGCAAAAGCTTGCAATATATAGTTGATGAATCCACGATTCATCATCTCAATATCTTGATCTTAACAAAATCCTCGAGTAAAATCCCAAATAATTGTCCATAAAATCAATAAATTAACAAAATAACTCTTGTAAATAAAATACATTAATTATTGTATATTAGATTGTACAAAATAAATTAACAATAAAAAATCACAAAATTAAAGGAGTTTTTCAGCTGTAAATAGCCCAAAACATCATGTATTTTTAATAAATTCTTTTCAACTCCTTTTTGGCTAATTCTTTCTCTATCTTGTTCATAAAAATGTATATAAAAATACAAAAATATAAAATAAATTTCACCTCAAATAAATGCTCCTAAATCCCAAAGATAAAAGTCATAAAGTCCAACTTCCCGGCCAAATTCCCGCTCCGTATGAACTCCAAATTCACCAAACTCGCTTTTAAAGTTTAAGTTAGAAAATTATCTATCCAATGAAAGTAGGTTCATTAAAATCGGAGCTTGTTTGCAAAATTTGAGTTTTGGGACCTAGGTATACATTGTATATATTGTACATTTCTTTCTTTCTTCATTTTTTATATACTCTTTTTAATTACTAAAAAATACAAAAAAAATCTCTTTTATGTTCCATTTTATTTCTACTGTTTTATTACATTTTTCTGTTGTAAATATCTTTTATTAAAAATACAAAAAAAATAAAATTAGAAAATCAAAAAAATGTACATAGTGTTTGTCTTATTTTGTAAATTCCCCACTCTTTTTCTTCTATTTTATTTTATTGTATTTAAAGTAGCCTACTTTATTTTATTTTCCTTTTATTTTTTCCCCTTTCACTACACTAACTTCCATCTTCTTTTCATTCTATCACCAACTCCCATTCCACCCCACATTCTTCATCTAACCTCCATTCAAGTCCACCAATAATCTAACCTCCTACTCCATCTCATCCACCTTCATTTTTCTCTCTAACTTCTCATTTTCTTATTTATATTCATCTCCACATCCTCATTTTTGTCGATCCGCCATTCTAATAGAATAAGCAAAGAGCTTGGAGTGTCTTGTTGGTTACAGCAACGAAGCATCTTCCTCAAGGACATCCTCCTTCAGGCAAGATCCGCGGAGCTCCGCTCCGCATCACGAGTTCCCCATCGAGCTCACGTAGCTTCTCCAATTTTTATTTTTCCAATCAGATCAAGGTGACGACAGGAGTCCAGCGTAGCTGCTCCGCAAATCCGGCAAACATCAATTAAGTATTCCTTCATATTTCTCTTGTTATTTTATTTTATCTAACATTTATTTTCCCTTGTTTTTTGTATCACACTACTATATCATCATACCATCACCCTTACCACAATCTTTATCTTCTTCATCACTCCCCTCTACCATTTTTTCTCTTTTGTATATATCCATATTTATTCCATATTTTAAAAATAAAAAAACTAAAAAAATAAAATAAAAATCACAACAACAAAAATTTCAAAAAAAATCAAAAAAAATAAAATAAAATAAGTGCATGGAAGCAACAGCCGTCGCTGTCGCCCCCCTGCACAATAGCCGTCTCCGCCTCCATCGCCGCCCGCAGCCGGTGACCTCACCTCGCAGCTACCTCGCACGGCCCCGCACCATGCGCCACTAGCCTGCCAGCCGCACACGCTCGCGCAGCCTCTCCCCCGCCAACCCTCCGCGTGCCATCTCCAGGGCGCGCCGCTTGTGCCTGACCCCAAGCGGCCCCCAGCCGCCACTCACTCCGTTGCGGTGATCGTCGCCGCGTGCCACCCAGCGGTGCACGCTCCTCCTCCTTCGTGCGCCGTCGCCATAATCGTCCCCCTTCGCCCTGCCCGCCACGAAGAAGGTCTATTTTTTTATTTCTTTGTAAAAAGTGCAATCTTATTTTCTCATGTTTTGTAATTACAAAACAAACCCTGTTCTTGTTTGTTTTGTTTAAGTTTATTTCTGTTTTACGTGGATAACCCTCTATTTATGTATTAATTTGGACCAAAATTTTGTATCTTTTTCTTCAATGAAAAATAGCATGATGTTGAGCAACAAATTGTCTACCATCTGAATATTTATTAATATTTTTGTGAGTTATGATGAATTAAGTAAAATTATTTGAATGAAATATTGCATATTTTACCCATTTTGAGCTCTTAAATTCATATCTCACTTGCATTTGCTCGAAAATTTTCACAACATATAGGAATAATGTCTTGAAGTGTGCTTTAACTGCTTTCCAAATTTCACATTAATTGGAGTTATCATGTGCATAAATAAATTGTAGAGTGCTTTTGATATTTGATTTTTAATTAAATCCACACATAAGATTTTTGCGAAATTTCAACTCTTTTGGATTACATGTATTAATACCATTTTGAGATAATTCACACTCTGATAAATTTAATAATATGGATTTATTAGGAATTAATTACTCACTGTCACTTTGTTTGCAATAAAAAATCTATAAAAAAAATTATATTGTGTCAGAAAAATCCAAAAAAATTACTGTAGCTTCCTTCCATCATTTTTAATTCCAGTAAAATTTTCATACTTTTTTCCTTCTGTTTGTGTGAAAAATTGCGAAAAAACCCATAAAAAGTGTGCTTTTTTATTTATTGCATTATAATTCCTAAAATTCCAAAACAAATGTGTTTTGTACTCATCTCAGGATTAGGATTGTAGAAAAAATACATTTAGGCTAAATTGAACCGATTTTTGCATTAATATTAATTTGGCCAATTGTATTCTTTCTTAGTGTCTTAATTCACCTGCATTGTGCATTTTTACATTTATTTTGCATAAAAAATACAAAAAAATCCTCGTTGGAAATCTAGATCTTAATTTTCAAATTAACCCGACGTTGTTCCTTTGCCTCCCTGTATTCGATCCTGGACTTATCCGGAATATAAATTAAAGCTGAGACACTCTTCACGGAGATCTTTTCTCGGTTCTGACTGATTTTCTAAGTACACGTACTATAATGAACCCAAATTAAACCATGTACTCAGTGGTCGATCAGGTGGCGCCGTTGACGGGGAGGCAAACGACTTAGGGATTAATTTGAAAAAATTAGATTTAGATTTTCATTCACTCGGGTAGTCTGACCCCCGAGCCACCTTATAATTAATCCATTTTTTCTAAATTATTATCTGCTCATTTTTTATATATTTTATTGTTTATTTCTCTAATATCATTTTCCTTGCGAGAGCCTGGTGGACATGGAGTACATCGGAGGTCGACGGACGTGACGCACGTCGAATGCTGAAGAGCAAGAAAATTTGAATTTATTTTTGAGAGATTTTTTCATTTTTGTAATTATTGTGTTGTAATAATTTTGGTAATTTTACTCTTTGTAGCGGCTCTTGTTTGAGAGCTCGTGCTTGTCTCCGAACTGGACATTGGACCCTCTCGTGGTCGTGTGGTTGATTGATGTAGAATAGGACTTGCACTTGTGACTCTTAGAGCATTTTTATTAGATTATTTTATTGCTTGTGCCCGTAATTTTTTAGGACCACTCATCACATTTAACGAGACGCACTTAGACCGTAGGGCTATTAGTCAAATTTAACATGTTCATCACTCGCTAATAGAACTGCTTGTCTAGGAACGGTTTTCTCATTTGCATTCATATAGCAATAAATTTAAATTCTGCCTTGCATCCCACATGTAGAACACGAGGATCACTGTAAGTCTCCTGAACTGGGCATGCAACATTGATTTCACTATTTGCATCAGTCTTTCTTGACTCCCTCCTCATTGGTTTTTGAAACTTAGGTTAAAAGGAAATCAGAACCGATCGTTAGGTGTGCTTTGTTTGGTGGACTAATCAAGTGATAACCAAACTTAAAATTAGGACTGCCTTGGCTATTTTGATTGTTGAGAGGTGAGGACGCATCCCTAGGATAGTGCCCACAACCTACTTTTAAGCCTTGCATAATTGGACTTATATCTTGATTTATCACCTAATTAAAACTGAAACGATTAACGGTCAGACTTTTGTGACCATCACTATGTTGAGTAGGTGAACTCAGGGTTTGCTCTTGTATTTGTTTGTTTTGTGTGTTATTCGGTGCACTTACACGCTTTCTTCCTCGATCCGCTTCATTCTCCCATCTCCCTTCCAAGATATCAGAATTTTGGTCATCATATCCAAGTCACCCTTCTTCGACCATATTCCGATCATCTCCACCCTCTTATTCCTCCACATACCCACAACCTGACCGCGAAGTCAGAGCTTCGACTGCCTTCTCCACTTCTTCGTCCTTCTCACCTACCCCACATTCTTACACCCCTGACCCACATCCACCCTGGATTGACTCACCATATTCTCGTCTACTTGCTGGAATCAAGGAACAAATCGAAGAGCAAGCGATTGTTGAACTGGAAGAATCAGTTGCCCCACGGAAGTCATTCTCACCTCGAGTTGGGACCAAACAACAATTGACCTATACACATCCCGTCTTAACCTTAGGGTATAACATGGTCAACCAGACAAACCAAATGGAGAGGCCTGCACCGTACGACCTTCCTGACTTGATTGACCTGAGTGATAGAGTCCACATTGACCAAGCTTTATATCACCCATTCGGAGAGCCGACATATACAGGGGATTGGATTCATGCGACTGATTTATAGACCCCTTGTCTACTAACTCCACCTTATGAGGCTCCGACCAACATTTACCATACAGATGGGCCATACTCAACCCAGCACTACATGCCTAAGTCAAGGTGTGTTGAGTACAAGAGCCCGAGTTCTCAGCGGTATCCTCCAACTGAGCAGACTTCTCTCATGATGTGTCATGAGAACTTTTTGGAGTATGACATCTCTAGACCGATAAAGAGTCCAGATAGGAATGTGGATCATGGATTTTGCAGATTGAATTTTGAAAACCTGGAAGACACCGGATTGACCACACATCATGTACAGCTGGAGTCCCTTCTACCTCCCTCTTCTACTAACCACTTTCCCTCCAAACCAGAGTTTGTACATTCTCCTAGTCCTCCTTCACCTATCAAAATAAAAAATGGAAAAACTATAAAATACCATAAAAATTGAAAATGGAAAAGACTTACAAAAATTGGATCCTTCAGTTAGGGAAGCACATGATAGAGAGTAGATTTTTGAGCTTCCCTTAATAATGGCCATTGAACACTTTCCCAATCTTAAAAGATTTGTGAGAAGTAAATTGATGCCTAAAAGGTTGGGCAATAAGAGGACAAGGACCAAGAAACATGTAGTGTCTATAGCCACCTCTTTGATGATAGGGAGAAAAACCAAGAGCCGCAGAGTGAAGTGGTTGACTAGATTTGATTGTGAAATCAATGACACCACCTTCACCCATGCAAGAATAGATGATGACTCACCGATTAATATCCTCCCGACCTCCATGTTTGCCAAGCTCAAACTTGGATCTGCCAAGAAGTCAAGAGAGATCGTTCAGTTGGTTGATCGGTCCATTAAACGGTCGAGAGGAACTATTTCTGTCATCATTACTTTCCAAGGTACTCTACTGGAGATAGACTTCACGATCATTGACATTGAGCACCGAGGAGGAGTTCATCCAGTCTCCGATCATTCACGAAAAGCTGTTCTTAGATTTGGCTAAGGCAACTATAGATTGTGAGACTCGGGAGATCAATTTCACTGCATTGGGAGCACTCCGACCTCACCCGATCTTTGAGGACACACGATATTCTAAGGTAACCCATACAGTCACAGACAGTCATGACCTTCGAGAGACAGTTGAGTCCCGTCTCTCTATTACACTTGAGATACCGACTGTCGAGACGACCATTGGTTCAAAGACTCCCTACACGTCCACACCGCCTACTGCTTACATCACCACCGCGATAGCTTCTAAAGAGGACTCACAACCAGAAGATGTCCCTGAGTCGGACACGATCATTTCTAATTTCCTTGACCTTTTAGATGATCCGACTCATGAGACGATCAATGCCAAGCCAACTGAGAACACTATGCCTTACCCGAGACGTGTGTTGACCCTGCAGGAGTATTATAATGCATACTGTGACTCATCTGATGATGAATCTCTGGTCAGTACCTCATACACACCACATCTAGTACATATACAAAAAGAGACAACTGGGATCAAATTGACCAATCTTGATAAATCGATTGCTCCATCCTCTAGTCGGTCATCTTGTAAGAAGAAGAACATTATTAATTCCTTGAGGTGTTCCCCCGAACTCCTCAAGACATATCGCTCTCCTCTTCCTCTTGATGCTTCAGGTTCTAGAAAATTGGCTAAGAAAGTTGATTCGACTTACCAGAGAAGGAACTTTCTGAGGAGTCCTCATCATGTCCAGATGAGGTGATCTATAAGAGTGAGCTCAGTTTGGTTGTTCTGAAGCCATATTTGAGCAAGAAGTCATGTGTCGACCCTCGTTGGATATTCCCCACACCTCACTATTATTCCTCTGCTGACGACTCTGATAGTGGCACGCATATATACTATCCACCTCCTCGTTCCTGCAAGAAGGTCTGTCACAAACCTTCTTTATCCTTGTATATTCTCACTCCTCCTTGTACATATTTTCCTTCCTTTATTCTCCTCCCTCCCCTGTGATTTGCATCACTCGCTCTAGTTCTGTATCATTTTCATTTTGTAGCTATACTTAGGATGACTAGATCCTAAGTATATGGGGGTGAGTGACCCGATTTTCTCCGTCTCTTCTTTTTATTTTCTATTTGTATATTCTTTCCCATTTTCATCGGTCCCCCATTCTTTTGTTCTTTCCAATCCTTAGGCTGACCAGAGCCTAAGTATAGGGGGACGATGCCCATTGTGTCTTATCCACACTCTTATATTTATTTTTACTTGTATTCTTTTTCACCCACTTATGCTTAGTACAATCTATGGCTTTTTGTTACCTAGTGCCATGAGGACATAGCACATGCTAAGTATAGGGGGGTTTGTATATATTACATATATACTTTACCTATAGCTCGTACTTTGACTTATTTGTAATTAAAATAAGGGGTTATGGGTAAATTGTTGTAAATAAGAGGTATGACAAAAAAACTATCAAATTTTTTTGTTTTCTTTTCCTTTTAAAAAAATATGGTTTGAAAAAAAAAAGCAAAACCTTTTTCAAAATAAACTTTTTAAAAAAAATCATAAAACTTAAAATCACAAAAAAACTAACTAATGAGTTGGTTTAATCCCTGACACTTACACTTTCACACAAGACTAGTGATGTAAAAAAATACTTGGTTTATGAGGTCTTGAGATTTTCAGTTAACCAGCCTTAGTAAATAGGGTCTTTGACTTAATTATTCACATTTCCCTAGTTTGAAAGATTTGTGTGCTATAGTGCATGCTTAGTCTCTACCTTAAGAATATGATCAGCACCTCACGTACACGACTGCAGTTATGATGAGATGAGTTGAAATTTCACTTGAAGAACTGGGATGAGGGATTTGAGTTTGGACATGATTTATTGATACTCGAGGATGGGATAAAACCAATGAAGGCTTCATGAAACCTGAGCGTCAGCACCTTTAGCCAGTATAAGAACATGGTTCTTGTACTATCTCTTGACATTTACCTAAGTGCCAGGGTGTGATAAAATAAAAAAATGTTGATCAGTGTGTGCCAACTCTTACTAAAAGCAGTGGAGCTAGCCAAAAATATTACAAAGTAATGAAATGTTAAAGAAAAACTCTCATTCCACAAAGTCAAATATCAAAGAGCTTCCACCAAAGGCGAGCATTCCCAACCATTTCAAAGTATCCACTTGGACCATCGCTATTAGGACCAGGTGTCGCGCTTGCACCAAAAAATGGCTCTGCATCGTAAATGCTACAAGTCTGGTGTAGAAGGTGCGATAGGTACTAAAAAAAGGCACATCCCGGTGTACTCCCAGTAAAATAAGTGCAGACGACTCCATCTTCTCTTGACGGACGCACTAATCAACACCAAAAATATGCATTGAGTAAGAAGGAACTTGAGAGGAACCTTGTTCCAATGAGAGGGAGAGAAGAAATGACACAATCTTATGCCCTCCATCAAATGGCCTTCCATCTACACTTTCAAGTCTGACAACTAAAGAGATGGCGGATTGGATGCAAGAAATGGTTTATTCCCTAGTGTTGAGGGTTGGGTTCTTAGGAGAGTCTCTTGGACTAAAACCTTGGGTGGTGTTGCGCCTCTACTCTTGTAACTGCAGTCCACACTTAAGTCATATCCCTACTATATATGTATATAGAGAAAGCCTGATGATTGGTGAAATTGGGTACCTTTTGACTAGAGCTTGGTTCAGCTTAGAATTTTAGGATCTCTAAAATCGAGAGTTCTTGAACGGATCAAGTCGTGTATTCACATGCACAGTCAGGGGTTATTTCAACTTATTCATTCTTTATTTGCTCGAGGACTAGCCAAGTTTAAGCATAGGGGGGATGTCCTTCCGCGCCGGTGGAAGGTCTCAAAATGGCACTAGAGAGGTTGAGTCGATTAGGCGGAGCACCGTGACCTAGAGGCCTATTCTTGCATCACTGAGCCTAAAAAAGGCTCTCTTCCTTTGTTATATCCTACAGGGATCATCTAAAAGAAAAACATGAAGCTCCAAAGAGCTCCTAAGGGTACAATGGACGGGGGACGCAGTGGACGGGCTCCCTCCGGCGAGCGGCGGAGAAGAAGAGGAATATCTCCTCATCCACGATGGATCAGGGGGAAGGGAATGCCTGGGATGATAGAGGATCGTTGGGACACGAGGTGAAGTGGTAGGGAGGTGGGGGACAGTCGAAATCAGCGGAAAGGGGTTCGCTAGAACTCGACTCCGGCGAACTTCGACGATGGATTTTACGGCTACTTTCGTGATGACAAACTAACCTAAAATGCTGGAATTAAATATAGGATTAAGCGCAAGAGAAAGAAAGGTCGAAAAGGTACCTCAGTGGCTTGGGAACAAGAAGGAGGACCTCTATGACAGAGCTCCACCAGAGGTGGATGGAAGTTGACTTTAACGACGCTTGACCTCACTGCTGAAGGGCTGGAGAGCTTCCTGTCATGAAGCTCCATTTTGAGCGCACAAGAGAGGTGGTCAAACGGAGGCAAAACGATTCAAAATCGTGAGGAGAGAGGTGAAGGGCTTTTGTATAAGGGTGACAAGGCGAGGGGAAGATCGAGGAACATAACTCGATTCAGTGACACAATCCTCTTGACATGTACTGGGCGTGCAAGAGAAATCCTCGAGGAGAAAAAGTAATGAAGACCACGATCACAAAAGATGCAAGGAGTGGTCTCCAAAAATCTAAGAAATGAGGTAAAAACGCAGGTTTGACAACCTAGAGACCTTGGTCAGAGAGTTGACCGAGGTCAATAGACGGAGAAATCTGGTTGTTCTACGTGGACATTGAAGGATATGGTTTAATCATCAAGTGCATCACAGAAAAGTGAGCGTCGTATCGAATACGACGAAGAATGACTAGTTGCACTAGTTGTTCTGTGCAGCAGAATTTAAAAATTTTCATGCGATGAAACCACATGATCCAAGAACGATTCTCAGATAATTTCATCTAGAACCACAACAAGTATAAAGGAATACCTCTTGAAGCGTGGTTGATCGAGTCTCTACGAAAAGAGACCTCCTGTCTTAAGTCCGATCGTCGGAGAAGAAGCTTGCGAGCGCGGGGATGAGTCGCATGATCCTTGCAATCCAACGAGTTGATCCAAGCACGGTGAACTCCTAATCTCGTCGTACGAGATCGAATGTCTTCTTCTCGAGCGAAGCACTAAGACGGAGAACCGAAGAACGTCGATGCGGCTTCGCGTTGGAGAGGGCGTCGACGGCTTCCTCCTCTAGGGTTTGGTGGATGGCCACCAAGGAGAGAGGAAGAGAGAGTTGACATGTGGGAGAGAAGAGAGAGAGAGAGAGAGAGAGAGAGAGATGTGCTTCAAAAGCATAACCTAGAGAGCATGGTATGCCTCTCTATTTATAGGGTTTTGGGATCCATGGATCCCAATCCATGGGACACATAAAATCAATGGATGAGATTGATTTATGTCTAATCCAATGGTCAAGATTGTTGTTAGTAAAAAACCAACAACTAATAATCTAATTTAAATCAAATATATTTGACATATCAAATATAATTCAATCCTAAATTAGATGAAGCAATTAAGGAAAGATTAGCATGGAGATCACTCCCCACAAGGAAGGGGGGGACGGCTATCACTTTCCTTGTGGGAATGTGTAGCCGTCCACCATCTCCTTATGGTGGAGGCAATCTCATGCAATATCATGAGATTTCATATCTCCATGGATTTCTCCCATAATCTCAAACAACTTTTGTTGTGATTTATTCTTGAAAAATAATTCATAATTAATTTTGAGAATATTGCAATCTTGTCATTGGAAAATTGTGAATCACATTCACAACCCAAAACAAAATATAATTTACATTTTCAATTAATTACACAATGTGTATACAATACACATTAGTAATTAATCAACAAATATAAATTATAATTAGCTCTCTCTAATACATTATAAATCACATTCATAATATATTATGAATAATTGGATATTGCTATCCACATTATTCTTATCCACAATAATTAAATCATATTTAATTATATTGGATAATTTCCACACACATCAAGATAATTAAATCACATTTAATTATCAATTTCTCAATGCTTAGATATATGGAATTATACTTGAACCCTTTCAAGAATAACGTGATTTCTCCTCAGATACTTGGAGATAAGGATAGGGCGATTGTATTGTTCCACGTATAGTGACTTGGATATTGATATCTCATCTCAAATCCAGATCTCATGGACCTCTCATAGATGCTTGATTAAATCAAGACCACAAATCTAATCTTCTTATTGAATCTGAATCTCATTCAGATCAATGTCCAACACTTGGACTAAGATTAGGTTACTTCTCTACTAAGAAGAGTCACTAAAATCCAAACATGTTTCATCGCTCCCTCGGAATGGAAGCGTCGTGGTTATACAATCGTTTATAATCAATCACCCTCATGTATTCCCAACACATGTACATCCTGCATACTGGAAGACCTATGATCATCTTGAAGATATAGATCACTTTTACACTATCATCTTCAGGGTTTGATCTCTAAGTTTCTCAATCTTGGTCTTTTGGGATTTGGTATAGATCATATGCTTTCACAAAGCATATATCTTACCTTCAAATTCATGTCATGGTTCTAAAGCATGACGACCATGCATGGAATTTGATCAGTCCTTTTACCTCATGAGTGAGCTCATGTCTCCCGGTTCACATGTGAACCTGTATGATCCCTTTGAGAGATCGTATTACTCATATGTCCTTACATGCACACCAGCTCGTCGGTGTATAGACCTTGGTTTGGTCATCAACCTATTGGTCTGCCAAATAAACATGCTCAGACATATAGCAACACATATGTCTCTGGTCAGAGGATGTGTGCCTATGCTGTGACAGTATTCAACATAGGTCTTTGGTTATCTCGATCTCATTAAGTCAACCCATTGACTCAACTAATCTGACACCTCCGAATCACTATTCTCATGTAGAGGACATGCATCAAGAGGTCGATCAAATATCAGCCTAATGAGAAAAGATTGCCATCTCCTACTCAGGCTGGAGATCATGTTTCAACAATCATTTGACAGTGCTTGATGAGTCCTCAATCTAACTCTTTAGATGTTCATCAAGCACCAGCCTCTATGATTCAATATTTGAATCGACAATTGTATGATCATCAAGATGGCCATGGTACATAACCCTAATTGTACTAAGGGACCTTTTATGCAAACTAATTATTCTTCATTTCAGATCAGGGAATGATATTTGCAATAACATTTATTGCATAATGGCTCGATGTGGGCTCGCATGTCCAACAATCTCCCACTAGCCCAAAGAGCCATCAATGGGATAATCATTTAAACTCGCACTCATGTGACAATCATAGGCTATTTAGAAAAATAACTAGGTATGTTGATCAGTCACTCTGTTCTCGAGAGTATGCCATGTCCTTTTACTGCACTTGCATATCCCCTAGTAACAGTGCTCGCATCCAATGCGAATGTTGCATCTTATGCAACCAATACTTAATCTTATTAGTTATAGTGTCCTTGACACTACATCTTAATAATTATTATAACCAGTATTTCCATAACCCTTATCAGAATACCCTTATTCATGGAGATCTCTATCTCCTAAGGTATCTATGATTAAGACCTTTTAGATCACTATCTACAAAGTCTTAAGTTCTTGAAGATAAGACTTTGAGATCACTATCTCACAAGTTTTGTCCTCTATGAAGATATAGTTATTACTGCAATCAAGTGTTTTATCACCATAGTAGGATTAGTAACAGTTTACTATTCCCGCTGCATGGTCGACATCTGGCTTTTGTACACATGTAGCATACACCCGTCTTCTTAGAACTGATGCACAAGGGCAAGTAGTTCTAGCATTCACGTCCTCAACTCTTTGAGGTGCTATCTCTTTAGATAGGTCAGTACCATATCTTAAGAGAAAGAAGCCTTTCTTGGAATTTTCTAGAAAATGGAATATGTCCAAGGTGTATCACTAATGTGATGGTCCCAATTCCCTCTTTCTTTGCTCCTGAACAACTTCAGAACTAAGATCTAAGAGGTATCATTGAGATCATATCTCAAGATATGGAACAACCAGTCACAAAACACTTATTATCATCCTTATATCATTATAAATGATTAGGATATTATCTACATATAGCATGATGAACACAATGGCACTCCCACTAAGCTTTAGTCGGTACATCAAGATTCTATCTGAAATCATAACATTTATACTTTTGTTTAAATCTTATGTTCTAACTATAAGAAGCTTATATGAGTCCATCGATGGAATTCCTCAGCTTGCACGCCTTGCTTTCCTCATCCTTGAAGACATGGGGCTACTTCACATGAATATCCTCAAAGAGGTATTCATAGAGGAATACAATCTTGACTCGCATCTTGAAAATGCTATAGTCAAGTTGTGTAGCTATGGTTAGCTATATTATGATGGATTTAAGCATGGTCATTGAAGAGAAAGTCTCATCGCAGGCGATGTCTTCTCTTCGGTGTGTAGCTCATGGTTACGAACCGTGCTTTGAAGGTCTCTACATTCTCATCAGGTTCCCCCTTTCTCTTGAAGATCCATTTACACCTTAATGTTCCTTACCCATATAGGATCCTCGAGGGTCCATATACAACACTTGTATATGAAATCTAAATTAGACTTTTATTGCTAACATCCATCTTTCCATGTCATGATTCTCATGAGCTTCATCACATGAAGTCCGATCATTGTCAGATTTCTCTGACACATGGAATTCATCCTCAAACTCATTTGAAGAGATATTAGTGGTTCATCTTTAATTGTCTTTTTAGTTTCTGATTTTAGGAGCCTCATTATCTTTTCAAGATTAAATGAGTTCCTTTACTTCATTTTCATCTTGATTCTCAAGAGACCCATCCTCTAAGAATCACATTCTCAGAGATGAGATCTTTTAAGAATCTCAAGGTCATAAAGTAGGTATCCAATACCATCCTTTATTTTCCTAATGAAATAGCACTTTCCAGTGCCAGATTCTAGTTTACTCACATGGAACCTTGTTAAGGATATATACACCTGGAAACTAAGAGATAATTATGCTAAGATTAATCATTGATCAAATCATGTCACACATGATGAATTGTATCTCCCTACAACTCTATTGAGTTAAGGTTCATTAGGAGGATTGAGATAGGAATGATATTCACATCTCCATAATGTATTCCTTGAATTCATCTAATAGGTACAAGATACCTTGATTAGATCAAATTCATTTCATCTTCCTTCAAACATTGGTTCTAAACCAAAATTGTGAAATCTTTGAACATTTCAAAGGTTTCTTAGGTAAAGAGAAGAAATCTCATATCATGCATAATCATCAATAGATATCACATATCCTTACTCTTTACTATGACATAGATGATTCACATACATCAATATGTATGAGATCCTGAATACCTTGACATCTTACACCTTTCTCAAAGAAGTGTGTATTGGACATTTTACATTGAATACAATATTCATAAGTATGCAAGTTTTGAAATTTTATACATTCTAAAGTTTCATTTCTTACTTGTCCATTGATCTCATCAAGAAACATATGTCCAAAACATGATTCCAGATCATTGACAAATGATCTTTAACTTCCTACTGATCTTTAAAGGTTTAATTTTCAGTATTAGAAATCTCAATGAACCATTCATTAATTTTCTAATTTAGCGGAGTCCACTAGATGTTAGATTACTATCTGAAATATATCCATCATAACTCTCTATGATAGGTTTATTCCAGAATTCATGTTTATTTCCAACATTTAGAAATAAACTATGTGTGTATTCTAATATCTAGGTCACAGAGACATTATCTAAGACTAAGGGCTCCCACTGAAAATATGAAGTCTAATGATCCAATGGAAATTGTTGCAACAATTGCATCATTTCCAACATGGACGACCATTAAAACATAAGATCAAATTTCTAATATTCTAATACAGATGCAACCAATTGCAAGTGTCATTACAAGATTGAGATACAATTATTAGACTTTATCTTATCAAATAAGTAAGTCAATTCAATGATTATATGTAGATTATTCTAATGTACTATCAGATTCCTTCTCTAAGGATTCTAGATAGATTTGATAGTCATACTATCAACACATCAACTTATTACAGTATTGGCATTCATCCAACCCTTTGGATGTCATATGAAAGTCACAGAAGTACAGTCAACTCTTCGACTATACTTTTTACTTGGGTCCAACCCATGCTTCCACTGCGCTCCCCTTATCTATAAGCAACCATTGCTCAAGACAATGGATCTCTTATGTTGAAATCAAAAATATCAATATAAGAGTATTTCAACATTTATACATGCTTCATTCAATTCATACAATATGAATATTATGAAGCTTCATGAATGACTAGATTATAGATAGTTGAATGATGACACTCATCGTATCTATATCCATTTAAACTCTTAAAACTTAGGTTCAGGTAGGTACTCAAACAATTTGAATACATCATCTCCTACAGAGCCACCATTCTGCATAATTCAGAGAACCATGTCATTCATGATTATATGTCGAGAGCACATATGTATGCCAGAACATCTTCTTATATTTTTATAAGGATTATTTGATAATTACGATCATTATCGACATGTCACTTCAAAAGTACATTCGATGAGATCAAGACTTATAGAGACATACAAAACCTTAGGGTTTTAGTCCTATTGTCTATTTAATTATCATTCCTCATTATTATGAGGAAACTTGCACAATGCAACCACATACATTATGTGTCCAATTGCAAGTACAATATCCGGATCATGAGTCCAATCTGATATTCTACTGGTTATTATTGAGTATAACATTGAGTGGGATTAAAGAAGGATTATCTGAAATAAGAAATTTGCATAAAAATATATAAATATATAATTTACTTTGATTTAGGAATTTTTTATATCAAAGTTATCTTGCCATGTCAACAATGAAAGTTCATTCCCTTAATCACTTTCAATGTAAGAGATATACTTACCAGTATATCTCAAGCAAGATATGGGATCTCCTTCCTTATCTTTGTTACATCCCAATAATATGAGAACCTGTAACTCGGATAAAAAGAAGCGGGAACACATTCCGCCTTGCAAGTCCAACTTGCATCTCCCATTTCGGTCTTTAACACCCTGGCCCACCACCCCTAAGGTGATGTTGACCCGTTGTCATGTTCAGTACCGACGGGAGTGGGATGGACTGCAACCGATGCAACCCGCTAGCCCAGCGATCCCCGACTAGACATCATATCCGCCTCGGGAAAAAAGAATGCCGAGTCAATCACTTTGTACTTGAGATGATCATCGGTTCTTCAACCTAAATTATATCATATAGTAATAATCAAAACATTTTTGGTTATAAGGAAATTTGCTAGACAAATTCCCAATCCTATTCAAGCAAGGAGTTTGATGATTGTGTTTCCAATTATGATCTAGATCAAATCTAATCAATTTATTGGTTGAGGTCAAGTCAATTAAGGAAATAACCACCATTCAATATTTGTCAAATATTTTCCATAATTATTTCATGAAATTAACAATTATTATTACTAATCGACAATTACATGGTTCTTGATTAGGAATGTAATTTCAGCAGTGACTCCTACTTACTAAAATTGACATATCTCAATCAATTTAAATCCAAATTAGACAAAATCAATTTTCAAAGATTGCTAATTTGATTTATGACAGAATCTAAGTGATATTTCATGCATTTCTAGGCGGATCAAAACAGTAATTAACTCATTAATTATGTTAAGATTCACAGTTCCCGCAACAGTGAATACATGTTCATTAAAACAACCATATCTCGAGCAAACGGAATCCAAATTACGTAACCTAAGATGCTATGGTTTAAATATTTAATGGGGAACAAAATCCAAATGATTAATTAGTGTTTAAACACTTTAAACAGGTCCGAATTTATTCACTAAACAGATATGCGAAAATCAAATGCGACAAAAAATTTTCGAGACCTTAGCGAACCCAAGTCGTCCTAGGTTTGTGGATTGTATCCAAAACCTTAAACCTTTATCTGATACCACTTGAAGGATATGGTTTAATCCTCAAGCGTATCACGGAAACGTGAGCGTCGTATCGAATACGACGAAGAACGACTAGTTGCACTAGTTGTTCTGTGCAGCAGAATTTAAAACTTTTCATGCGATGAAACCACATGATCCAAGAATGATTCTCGGATCGTTTCATCTAGAACCACAACAAGTATAAAGGAATACCTCTTGAAGCATGGTTGATCGAGTCTCTACGAAAAGAGACCTCCTGTCTTAAGTCCGATCGTCGGAGAAGAAGCTTGCGAGCGCGGGGATGAGTCATGTGATCCTCGCAATCCAACGAGTTGATCCAAGCACGGTGAACTTCTGATCTTATCATACGAGATCGAATGTCTTCTTTGCGAGCGAGGCACCCCAAGAAGACGGAGAACCGAAGAACATCGAAGGAGCTTCGCGGTTGAGAGGGTGTCAACGGCTTCCTCCTCTAGGGTTTGGTGGACGGCCACCAAGGAGAGAGGAAGAGAGAGTTGACGTGTGGGAGAGAAGAGAGAGAGAGAAAGAGACAGAGAGAGAGAGAGAGATGTGCTTCAAAAGCATAACCTAAAGAGCATGGAATGCCTTTCTATTTATAGGGTTTTGGGATCCATGGATCTCAATCCATGGGACACATAAAATCAATGGATGAGATTGATTTATGTCTAATTCAGTGGTCAAGATTGTTGTTGGTAAAAAACCAACAACTAATAATATAATTTAAATCAAATATATTTGACACATCAAATATAATTTAATCCTAGATTAGATCAAGCAATTAAAGAGAGATTAGCATGAAGATCACTTCCCATAAGGAAAGGGGGGGACGACTACCACATTCCTTGTGGGAATGTGTAGCCGTCCACCATCTCCTTATGGTGGAGGCAATCTCATGCAATAACATGAGATTGCATATCTCCATGGATTTCTCCCATGATCTCCAACAACTTTTGTTGTGATTTATTCTTCAAAAATAATTCATAATTAATTTTGAGAATATTGCAATCTTACCATTGGAAAATTGTAAATCACATTCACAACCAAAACAAAATATAATTTACATTTTCTATTAATTACACAATGTGTATCCAATACCCATTAATAATTAATCAACAAATATAAATTATAATTAGCTCTCTCTAATACATTATAAATCACATTTATAATATATTATGAATAATTGGATATTGCTATCCATATTATTCTTATCCACAATAATTAAATCATTTAATTATATTGGATAATTTTCACACACATCAAGATAATTAAATCACATTTAATTATATTTTTCTCCATGCTTAGATCAATGGAATTATTCTTGAACACTTTCAAGAATAATACGATTTCTCCTCAGATACTTGGATATAAGGACAGGGCGATTGTATTGTTCCATGTATAGTAACTTGGATGTTGAGATCTCATCTCAAATACAGATCTCACAAACCTCTCATAGATGCTTGATTAAATCAAGACCGCAAAGCTAATCTTCTTATTGAATCTGAATCTCATTCAGATCAATGTCCAACACTTGGACTAAGATTAGGTTACTTCTCTACTGAGAGGAGTCACTAAAATCCCAACATGTTTCATCACTCCCTCGGAACAGAAGCGTCATTGTTATACAATCGTTTATAATCAAATCACCCTCAAGTATTCCCAACACCTATACATCTTGCATATTGGAAGACCTATGATCATGCTGAAGATATAGATTACTTTTACACTGTCATCTTCAGGGTTTGATCACTAAGTTTCTCAATCTTGGTCTTTTGGGATTTGATATAGATCATATGCTTTCACAAAGCATATATCTTACCTTCAAATTCATGTCATGCTTCCAAAGCATGACGACCATGCATGGAATTTGATCATTCCCAATACCTCATGAGTGAGCTCATGTCTCCCTGTTCACATGTGAACCTGTATGATCCCTTTGAGAGATCGTATTACTCATATGTCCTTACATGCACACCAGCTCACTGGTGTATAGACCTTGGTTAGGTCATCAACCTATTGGTCTACCAAATGTACATGCTCAGACATATATCAACACATCTGTCTCTAGTCAGAGGATGTGTGCCTATGCTGTAACAGTATTCAACATAGGTCTTTGGTTATCTCGATCTCGTTAAGTCAACCCATTGACTTAACTAATCTGATACCTCCGAATCACTATTCCCATGCAGAGGACCTGCATCAAGAGGTCGATCAGATATCAGCCAAATGAGAAAGAATTGCCATCTCCTACTCAGGTTGGAGATCATCTCTCAACAATCATTTGACAGTGCTTGATGAGTCCTCAATCTAACTCTTTAGATGTTCATCAAGCACCAACCTCTATGATTCAATATTTGAATCAACAGCTGTATGATCATCAAGATGGCCATGGTACATAACCCTAATTCTACTAAGGGACCTATTATGCAAATTAATTATTCTTCATTTCATATCAGGGAATGAAATTTGCAATACCATTTATTGCATAATGGCTCGCCGTCGGCTCGCATGTCCAACAGACGTACTAAAAAAACCCGGACAAAATTATTTAGAAAATCAATAAAAAATTAATAAATGATTTTATTAATTTTAGGTTATAAAATAAAAAATGTTTATTATTTTCTATACTATTTTATTATGATTTTTTATCTTTTAGGGGTATATACTTACATGTTATTTTTTAGGGTTAGAATATCGGTATATCCTTCTTTGTTTTTGTATCTTTTATTTTATTTTTATATTTTTTATTTATTTTTATTTAATTTATTATTTTATATAATGATAACTTATTTTTAGATACTTAAATATATTTTTATTATATTGGATATAATATATACAGTTATATAAATAAGTTTATTTATTTCATAGGTATAGTTATTGTATATTCATCTATGTATTTTCTTTACATAATTTATTTTAGTGTTTTCTTTGTGGTATGATTCCAAATTTAATATGTATATATATTATAAATAATATTTACAAAATTATAAAAAAAATAAAGTTACAAAAATAATAAAAAATAAATAAAATGATTATTTTAATCAGGTAAACTATACAATAGGGGTCCAAAATTTAACTTTCACACCTTAACTCCAAAAAATATGAAACCACCATCATGAAATAGCTTATTAGAAGTTATATACAATTTAAGGTTTGATATGTTTTGAGTTTTTATTTGCGAGATATGGGTCTGGGAAGTTGGGATTTTGGATTCTTATTTTGATTGTATCTTTTATTTTGTATATTATTTTTGGATGAACGAAATTTTCTATTTTTCTATATTTTATTATATATAACTTCCATGTACAAAATTTTTTTATTTCAGATATAAAAAATTGAAAATAAAATAGGTCTAAAAATGAATAAAGAATGAATAAATAATGTGATTTTTATTGTATTTTGTACCCATATCTCCCCCATTTTATTCTTTGTCGATCAAGTCATCAAGATGCATAGGTCTTGGAGTTTAAGGTCATAAAATATCTTCGATATTTTACTATTTTTTTCTTTTCTTTATTATATAATTTTGGCATTAAAAATAGTATTTTATATATTATTTACACAATAATGCATGAATGCTAATTTACCAAAATAAGATGTATTTACATGCATTTACTAGGATTTTTAAGGCCAAAATGATAGAATAAAGGAGATGAAATGGAGATTCATTAATCTTCATTTCATCTCCTTTATTCTATCATTTTGACCATAAATACCGTAGCTAATGCATGTAAATAACGCTACTTTTTACAAATTAACATTCATTATTTATTTCATTTATTATGTATAAAATATATTTTAAATGTAAATTATAGAATAAAGAAAAGAAAAGAAAATGAATAAAATACCAAAGATATTTTATGACCCTAAACCTCGAGACCTTGGCTTGTTGATGATTGGGTCAAAAAGGAATATAGTAGGGGAGATAAGGGCCAAAAATCCATGAAAAACCCATTCAATTATTCATCAATATTGCATTTTGGAACCTGTTTTATTTTATAATATTTATACCTCGAATAAAGAAACTTTGTACATGAAAATGGTAAATAATATTATATAGAAAAATAAAAATTGGGTTTACATAAAAATATTGTACAATGTACCTTTTACACTCCAAGTAAAAAGCCAAAACACAAACTTCCCAGACCCATATCTCCTCAATAAAAACTCAAAATGTATAAAAATCAACTTTATTTATATAAATATTTAATAAGCTATTTAATGAAGGTGGTTTCAATAATTTGGAGTTAATGTGTGAACGTTAGGTTTTGGATCCCTATTATATAGTATACCTGCATAAAATGTTCATTTAATTTATTTGTTATTATTGTTTATAATTTTATATTTTTATAATTTTGTAAATATTATTTATAATATATGTACATATTTAGAATAGAATAAAACCATAAAGAAAATACAAGAATAAAATAAATATAACAAAATACATAGATGAAATACCTATATTTATATCTAAATAATAAATATGTATATTTATTTAAAAGTACATAATATATTAGAAAAATATAATAAAAATATATTTATGTGCATAAAAATATTTTATAAATATAAAAATAATAAAATAAAAAATTAAAATCAAAAATACAAAATAAAATTAAAGCACTCAAAAAATAGGTAAATATACATATAATGAAACCCTAAAAACTATCTTGTAATTAATAACTTAATAAAAATAAATAAAAATCATAATAAAATACTACATTAAATAGTAAACATTTTTTATGTTTTAATAAAAAGATTAAATAAATCATTTACTATTTATTTTTCAAATTATTTTTTTTTTGTTTCTGATTTGTCCTTTTACGGGTACTATGGCTGGATCGAGGGGCAGCATCCAGGTGATCTCCTCCATCTCCGACCATCCTCCATCACAATGAGGTCGAACTCACGACCCACTCGTGGTTATTTTTATTGCATTTTAAATAGATTAAGCTTAGGTCTTTAATTCCTGCACTTTCTTTTACTTTTTATTGTGTGATTTAGCTTTAAAAAACCAATTCATAGTTCGTTAGAGCTCCGCTTCGGCGAACTCATCCAATGTGCTCCCGCTTATTTTTGATTCGCCTCTCGCCTCCACCTAGTCTCCGAACACTTTCTCTCCACTCCAATGCATCACATTCACCTTATGTCCTTCTAGAGCGAGCCTCCGGGTCTCCACCTCCTTCACTCGTTGGAGAACAACCTCCTCACCTTGCTCTGCTTCCATCCCCCTTAATAGGGTCGAGGTAGTTTGCCCTTGAACCCTTCTTTGTTTTGAGCAGGTCAATGCATTCAGTTGCCCATCTGGGCTAAGATTGGACCTGGAGAAGGACTTCCAAGTGACTGAGCGTCATCGAGCTCTAGAGCCCTCCTCAACGGGCTCCGAACCCTTTTGAAGCACCTTGAAGCTTCACGGGTGCTGCGGAAGTAATAAGCGACCGTCGACAGGTGTGCAGGTGGACAGAGCAACGCACAACGGTTGATCGAACCTTGCCTTGGACGAGTTTTTCAAGAGTTCTTCCATCTTGCTCGTCTGTCGTTGGATCAAGATCATGTTCCCTAGGATAGCAGCCACTGTTGGATTTTGCAAGACACCATCGTCCGATCCCATCCGGAGATCTAATCTGGACCATCAGTGATCGGAGCATCTTCGTGCCACATGGGTATGCCACGTGTTTACGTGCGCATCATCCGATTGTCCATCCGAGCACAAGTGGGGACTAATTTACAGATCTCACCCCCCATTTTATCATTTATTATTTAGTCTTGTATTTTATTCCAATAATTTAAAAGTTTTGTATTCGCAAGTCAGACCATGTATTTAATTAGTATTGCAATTTGATCATGGCCATGTCACCTCACGCGCCATCCCACGTGAGGTGACATTTTATACTAAGGCCCTTGTATGTTTTTGAATTTCAATTTAGTCCATAAACTTTCATTGGTTGTTATAATATTTTGGGTAATTTGCAGGAAGCACCTCAACTTTATTTTTGATTACATAAATTCCTCTACAAGTTCATTAATTTTTGTGCACATTTTCTATATATTATAAATATCGTACATGCTCCAAAAAATCTCAAAAAAATATGATTAGTTGCCCGCTTGTTCATAGATTCATGTTGGATTTTTGGATTTTAATTTTATTCATATAATTATTTATTAAAAATAAAAGAGCATGTTTTTGCTCCTGTTTGACTTAAAAATTCCAAAAAAATTATAAGAAAGTACTGAAAAAATCCAAAAAAAATATATTTTGTTTACTTCCGTATTTCAAACCTTCAGACCAAACCTCAAAAAATAGAAAAAGAAAGACATAAAAAAATTTAAAAGCTCTAAAATCTAGTAAAAAGATGTAAAATTACCAAAAATACCAAAATTATTTATTTTTATCTTTGAATTTTCTTGTTCTTATATATTGTTATTTAAAAATAGTTTTGGAAAATTTTGAATTTATTTCTTATTTTTTAGTTTCCAAAACAATTTGACCTATTTAGTAAATCACTGATTTGGGATATTATTTACTTTAAAAATATATACAAATTAGAAAAAATATATAAAATCACAAACATAGTAAAAACTTAATTAAAACCTAAAAACATTTTATTTCATGTATTTTTTTTATTTTTATTAGTATTTATAATTATATTATCCTATATTGTATATATATCCTTATAGTAGCTTATATTATAAATTTAAAAGAAAAAGAAAATTAGAAAATATAAAAAGAAAATATAAAATATAAAATTAAAATAATTAAAAAAGTTTATAAAAATAAAACACATATAAAATACAAAATAAAAAACCCACACTAAATAAACAGACAAGAAGAACACACATTTTTGTACATTACTGCTTGATCTATCTAGTTTGCTCCATGTTGATGAATCCACGATTCATCATCTTTATTCTTTTATTTTAGCTTCATTTCCTTAGTCAAACACCTGTAAATACCCACTAACTTCATGAAATTAAAATTTCACATGCATTTATTAAATACGCATTTTTAACACTTTTTTACTCAAGTAAAACTAAAAAGAAGAAAAGAAAAAGAAAAGAAAAATGAAGGATGTATTTATGTAATAAATGCAAACTGACCTGAACCCCAAGAGAAGGTCAATAGATTGACCAAGAATAAAGTAGGGGGAGATAGGGTCTTTAATTCAAAAATCCAAAAATAACTTGTAAATATTTTTCCATGTATATTTGTACAAAGCTTACACTATTTTATTTGTATATAAATCGACCTAAAATTAAATATTTTTCTAAACAAAAGTTATAAATGAAAATGTGTTGTAAATAATAAAAATAATTGTAAAACAAAATAATCTCCAGATTACAAATAATCACACTCAAAAAAAGTTGTACAGTGACAATTGACCGATCAATTCTGGCTCCATACGGACTCAAATTGAATCAAACTCACTTCCATTATACTCTAAATTAAATTATCTTTCAAATGGTCATGACTTCATAATTTTTGGAGTCACGGTTGAAAAGTCGTCTAGGGTGTTTTGTGCAGTTCTACCACTTACCTATTGTATATATTTATTCATATTTATTTTTTATACATAATGTACATAATTGTCAATATTATCTTCATTATTAAAAATAAAAAATAATAATGAAAAAATTATTTAAAATTTTTTTCCTTATTTGTACATGTGTATATTATATTTATGTACATAATATTTGTATAAAGCTAATTTCCTTACATATAAATCACCGAAAAAGGATATATTCCCCGGTCCATCGCCTCTGCCTCCAAGATCTCCATTGCGACGCTCCCGCACCTCTTCCCCGTGGCAGCCGCCCTCCGCTCAGCCAACTGATGACACCCCACGTGCCTTCACGGCCGCCACTGTGCAGAAGAGCCGTCCGATCCCCCGGAACACCCTTCAACGCACGACGCTCCATGCGCAGTCCGCCGCGCCATCCATGCGCCACTGCTTGAGGCGTCAGCCCATCTTCCGCCCCGTAGCCCATAACCGTAGGCCAGTGGTCGCTTCCTCCACCAGCGGTGCCCTTGACCCACCTCCTTTGAAAATGTTGTGGCCACCCCCTGTCATATGTGAACAAAGGCATCCAACAAAGAAACCCTAGGTTTAAAATAAAATTTTTGGGTAAATTGCACAAGAAGCCTTTGGAAGTTTCAGCATTTACGAAAAGGCCCCTGCCAGATATAGTTACGTGCAATGCACATATTAAATAGGGTAAATTGTGATTTTCATCTTTCATTTCAATTTTGTTATCTTTTAATAAAGAAACATTGAATAATTAAATTTAAGTCCATGTATTTCCAGACATTAAACTTGCTTGATCTTTTTGATGGAATAAATGTTTTTCATGCTCTAAAAATTTTCAATAAAATTGTGAATATTCATATTGTCTTGTTCTTCATTGTATAAAAATTTCATCACATTTTCTTATCATTTGGTATTTTAAAAAAATCAGAAAATAATGTCTTTTTATCTGCCCGAACTTAGAAAAATCATAAAAATTAGAAAATTTGCCTAAAAAATCTAAAAAAAATTACAGTAGGTGTATTTTATTCCCCTTTAATTTCTCTCAAACTTTAATGCAATAATCATTTATAAAAACAAAAAAAAATTGCGAAAAACTAAAAATTGTAGAAAATTTTAGAAAATTGTAGAAAAATCTAAAAATTCTAATTTCAGTCTATGTTTATAGATATTTAATTTTACTTTAGCATCAAAATGAGTTGCAGGAGTTTGGGGCACTTAAATTTATTTTAAGGTGCAAAATACTCTTGGTTGTGCACTGTTTTCTCTTGTTCCCACTTTTGATTTTTATAAAATCAAAAAAATATCAGAAAAATTTTGAAAAAATACCAAAAACATTTTATAATATGTAAAATGAAAAAAAATATTTTCTATGTAATTTTCTGAGCATTTTTGGATATTCTGAAAAATACAAAAAGAGTGTGGTGTGTGTATCTTTATTCCCTTGTGCATATTGTGACTTGTGCTTTAATTGAAAAAAAATTAAAAAAGCAAAAACCACTAAAACATTTATCTTTGAATTTGACTGCTAAGTTTTTAAATGGTGCTCCTTGTGTTCACCCTGGTCTCTATACCAGGTAAATAGCAAAAATCGCTTATATTTCATTGCTTGATTTCTTTAAAGTAGTTTACAAATTCTTCTCATTGGCCAAATTGATTAGTTGAGAACAACGACCATTGTGATATTTTCCCATCTTAACCACATCGCTTTTCGGCTCATCAGAATGGTGCCGTTGCCGGGGAGCATGGCTTAGTAGTCATATTTCAGCCTTTCTTGTCTCTTGATATTATAATTGTTTTCTGGCCTTCTCTTATTTGCTTTTTGTACGAGGGACTGCTTGGAGGATGACTTAGAGTTTCTTTTTGGAGGACTCGTACAGGAGGTGAAGCAGGGAAGAGAAGAAGGCAGACATTTTATTTTAGAGAACATTTTGAGATTGTTGTAATAATTTAGAACTTGGACACTACTTATACATTTCGGGGTCTGTTTCGCCAAGTGTCGATGCACTTGGGGGACCTCACTGCTATTTTCTGTTTTTTGTTTTCTTGCTTTTATTTTTTATTTGTTCCATGCGGATTTTTTGTGCTTGAGCCCCTAGATATAGGTTTCTATTTGATTGAGCCATGTAGCATTAGGTCCAAAGCCCCTAATAGAATATTTGTTCCTGTAGAACTCGCTTGGACTTAGATAAATAAATCTGTGCTTCACGATAATAGAACTTTATGTTTAGGACGGTTCTCGCATTGTATTCATATAGAGTAGTTTCTTTTTTTTGCGTGGATCATATTGCATGTAGAGTGCTGGAGTCAGGTACACACCTCTATCTCTAGCATTTGCATCCATATTTTCTCGTGCATTGTCTTTTGTGTTTTCCCATCTATTTTTTGGATATAGGAATAAAGGAAATCAGAAATCTCATTATACGTTTCATTGAAAATATCCAAAAAATTAAAAATTAAAAATTGGGACTGCTAATTGAACTTGACCATAAAATTAAACGTAACCGATTCACCACTGTTTTGGGAGAGCAACCTGTACACTAGGTTAGAGCCACACCTGAACTCTCGTTAGACTGCTGGTTTCAGGGTTAGTTGTTATCCAGTGAGGATCTCTACGGTAATCGTTAAAGCGGGCCGTGACATCCTTAACAAATCGAGTTGATCGGGTAGCCGGTAAATGGTCCGCAACTCGTACTGGCTGGGAAAGATCAAGATTTGGGATTGGGCTAGTCTTTAGAGAGCATCGGGTTCCTACCAGTTTGCTTAATCGCTCTGATAGATTGTTTGATCACCTAACTCTAAAAATTGACAAGAAAATTGACCGCATCTTCACGGTCTTCACATTGTGTTGAGTAGATGAATTGGGGATTTGCTTTGTGTTTGGATGTCTTTGGTGTGAGTTGGTTACGTTCATCTTCTCTACGTCATTAGCAGTCACCTTCTATCTCCTTCACTCTCTTTCTCTTATCCCACCATCCATCCCTTCATTTCCCTCTCTTCATGATGGGGCACACTCCATTTCAGCCGAATTTTGCAGCTTCTTCTTTTCATTCCCATCATTCTCGTCCACTTTCTTAGGAGGTCGGGACCTCGATCGACCTCTTCTCTCCTTATCTTTCTGCACCCTCCCCATTCCATCTTTATACTGGGCATGTTATGCTTGACACCCAAAGAGTTCAGATTGACCAGATACGAGGCACGAGTGATCACCTTGTTGAGATGAGAGTGCATTCCATAGGAGATCACATGAAGCAATTGCGAGTTTTAGATGCTCACAATTCTAGGATGATTGGACATTATTTAGGAGACGAGAAGCCACACTTAGTAGCTCGGTCAGGGTCTACATTGAGTCCCTTCATTCCGGATTTAGAGTTCATTAATCTACTGCCGAAGTTTTTAGGGGAAGTACACGAGGAGTCGTATCTTCATATATCTGAGTTTGAGGATTTTTGTGGATCACGAGCATATCTAGATATCACTTCTGAGGAGTTGATGTTGATGACCATTCCATTTACACTTCAGGGTAGAGCCATGAGTTGGCACAGACAATTGGGAAGGAAGTTCGCTATGTGGAGAGATTTACGATCATTGTTCTTACAGAGATTTTACCCCCAGCGTAGAGCAGACATGATGTGATCTTGTATTCAAGATTATTAAATTGACCCCCAGGAGCCATTGAGAGATTCATGGCTTAGATTTGTTGATCTATTGAGGAGATTTCTAGATCATGGAATCTCAACGACTGACCTTGTGCAGATTGCCATGAGGGGGATGACCGCAGAGCAGATTGCATTGGTAGTGACATCGTGTGGTGATTCATACCACAATCCCGACATGGATTTATTTGAGACCATCTTAGGAACACTTTCACACATTCCTTATTCACGAGATGATTTATTCAGGGACAACACATGAGGGAGATACGACACCAGTTGAGTGTATGGCATTTCATGCTATTCAGAAAACACACACCATTCAGAGGACATGGATTCTACCACATTGTAGCCGTCCTTTTAGTCATTTTAGTGTCCATTTCCAGATGATTCAGTGTTCATTCTTCAGAAGCTTCTCTCAGACTCAGATACACATTTGATTCCATCTCCGCATCAAGAACTTGAGGAGGGACGGCATTTTGATTTGACTGATACAGATAGTCCCATATTTGAGCCTTGTGTCCTCCCATTTGATGAGGTCGATACATTTTTGGAGGTCCTGATATTTGGTAGCATAGATCCCTAGTTCGATTCTGATTCTGCATTACTCCCAGAGGGTTATCTATGGGAGGATGCCACGTACGCTGCGTACTCGGTTTCACTTTCTGGGAGTGTATCCGACCTATCATATCATGATACCGAGTCTTCTGATATTTCTGATCTTGTCGAGTCTGAGCTTTCTCTCCTCGATGACCCTCACGAGGATAACCCGATCTTTGAGGTATTCAATGATTTCACTAATTTCGCTACATTACATGCATTGGGTATCAGCATTTTTAGTGAGTCTCCTGATCTTGATCTTTCTTATCTATTCGAGACGGTGACTGACGTGGAGAATTTTGTGACAGATCCTTCCTTCTCCACGTTCAACTTCTTCGGCTTTGCCTTTTCACTCCATTCAGACTTTGAGCTGATGATTTCTTTTGTGCTACCGGAGCTAGATTTCATCTTCCCATATCTTTACCCAGTAGCAGACACCCTCATGATTGTGTACTTGGGTGTCATCATCTACAATGTTGAGTTCGTTGTTGTTCTTCCACCGAGACTGCGAGGACAATACCGTATTTGCTTCACAGATGTCGTACTGAACCTTGATACAACGTTGTCCTAGCCTTTGCACCTACGTAGGGGCGTAATCTCTAGCGCTTGTTGAGAGGCACCTCAACATTATCCTACTCGTAGTTGTATAGATCATTCTGTCCACTCACATTCTTTTGTCTAACACCCCATATCCATCTCATGATTATGCTATACTTAGGGTGTACTTTACCCTAAGTATAGGGGGTGTCAGATTTGTGATTATCTATTTGATTCTATTACCTTTGTTTTGCAGCCTATACTTAGGGATATTTTACCCTAAGTATAGGGGAGGTAGTATCTGTACGTCCCACTCCTCGGTTATACCCTTGTTTACAATCTTTTATACTTAGGATTACTTGATCCTAAGTAGAGGGGGATTACTGACTTCTATTGATTTTATTCTTTCATTCGTCGTTGTAATATAGCATTATTTTCACTTTTCTATACTAAGCATGAGTTATGTCTTCCTTTGCAGCTCTTTGATCACTATGAGTACATAGTTCGAGCTAAAGGGGTGTCGTATATATTGTATATATATTTTAGCCTTAACTTGTACTTTAGTATTTTTAATTTAGCTAAAATATTATATAAATACGTGACAAATTCAAAAAAAACAACTAATAAAAAGATGCAGATATTTCCTCAAAACTTCTTTTTGTATATAATGATTAATAAGTAATGTTAAAATATTTTGAAAAATATTTTGAAACTAGTTTGAAAATCTTTTGAAAATTATTTGAAAAATGTGTGAAAAATATTTTCAATCTTTGTAAAAATAGTTTGGCTTGTAAAAAAATTTTTTGTGTGAAATAAAATTATTTTATAAAACTATTTGCAAATGTTTTGAAAAATTAATTTGGAAATCTATATATACTGTTTGAAAAATGTTTGTAAAAATTGTTTTCAAATGTTTGTAAATGATTGTAAAACTGTTTGAAAATTTTTTTGGACTATAGTTTTCAAAATTATTTGTAAAATTAGTTTCAAATAAGTTTGAGGAATATATGCATCACACATAAAAAAAGATTTATCCAGCTGTGTGTATATACCTGTATAAATTATTCAACTTGTAAATCCTTTCGCATGATTCTTGTAAATAATTAACTCACTTTTGTGTAAATATGTGTATCTCATCCCTAACCCTTATTAAAAAACTACAAAACCCAAAAGTCTAAAAAGTTTGCATAAGAAAACTCTCTTTGCATGTGCATCATTTTTCAAAAATCCATAAAAAGTTCAAAATTAGAAAATTGTTTCATAAAAGGATTTTGCTTTCTTTTCTTTGCATTGTACATATTTTCTTGCATTTGCATGTGCATTTTTTCTGGATAATTTTGACATATCAGCTCAGTCTGGAATAAATTTAAAGAATGGAGCTTAGTTGGACCTTAATCCACTTAATTTCAGAGGAACCTTATACGAACTGGAGTTAAGACTTTTCAGATCCCAGTGACTTAATTCTTTGAGTCCATAAGACTATGTTCACATGTCATCTTGATTAGGCTAAGTAGAGTATTTAACAACACACGCATGATTCTTTCGAACCGTGGCTTACCTTGGACAAGCACTCTACACGTAGCTCTTCATGGAGGTGGTAGTGAGTGATAAATCTCCATTTCATCATCTTTATTCTATCAGTTTGCCCTTAAAAACCCTAGTAAATGCGTGTAAATTGGCTTAATTCATGCATTTTATCATTCATGCATCTTTGTGTAAATAGTATATAAATTACTATTTTACAAACCAAAATTATAGAATAAAGAAAAGAAATGAAAAAAAATAAAATATTTCAAATATTTTATGACCCGAATCCCCAAGACCTAGGCATCTCGATGACTTGGTCGACAAGGAATAAAGTAAGGGGAGATAAGGGCAAAAATCAAATTAAAATCCCTTTTATTTAGTTCATTCTTTATTCATTTTTGGACCTATTTTTAGGTTCACTTTTTATACTTCAAATAAAGAAACTTTGAACATGAAAGTTGTAAATAAGTAAATATAGAAAAATACAAAATTGATTTCACACAAAATCAATGTACAGATACAAAATTATGATTTGAATAAAAATCCAAAACCCCATGTTCCCAGACATGTATCTCTCAAATAAAAACTCGAAATGTATCAAAATCACCTTTAATTGTATATAACTTTTAATAAGATGTTTAATGAAGGTGGTTTTATATTTTTTTGGTGTTGCGGTTTAAAAGTTAGGTTTTAGACCCCTATTTTATACTTGTACCGATTAAAATATTCATTTTAATTATTATTCATTATTTTCATTCTTTGTATATTTTTATAATTTTGTAAATATTATTTATAATATATGTGATAATAAAAGGAATAAAAATATATAGAAAATATAAAAATAAAATATTTATATAAATTACATAGATGAATTACTAATAAGTATACCTATATAGATAATACTTCTATTTATTTAATTATATATATTACATCAGAAAAATAAAATAAAAATATACTTAAGTTTACAAAAATAAGTTATAAATATATAAAATAATAAACAAAATTAATAAAATTAAAAATACAAAATAAAAATAAAACAGTAATATATATATATATATATATATGAATATACCTGTATATAGCCCATAAAAGGTAACTTGTAATTTTAAACCTCAAAAAAATAAATAAAAATCATCATAAAATAATTCAGAAAATAATAAATATTTTTTATTTAATAACCTAAAATTAATTAAATCATGTATTATTTTTTAATGATTTTACATTTCTTTTTCTGTAGGTTTTTCTTGGTTGGTCCATGTGGACCAACCAGGGGGCGCAGAGAGTTGACCGCAGGCCAACTCCATGACCCGCCCTGCACCTGTGTCAGAAACTCGATTTTTGCCCCGTCTTCGCGGATTTTTTGAGGTGTTTCCTTGCACCTTCTTATGTCGACTCCTTAACTTTTGTTCCCCTATTATCGAGGATTCACGCCGGCATCTCTCTTTGGGTCGCACATCGTTGCCTCGCCTGATTCTCCTCGTTCTTTGAGCCTCTCGACCATCCTGTACAAAACACCTCTCCGACTTTCCTTCCATTTTCTAACCCTTTTTGCCCTAGCCCAGCTTCTCCCTTTTGGAGCCCCGGATCGAGGATAGTGACAGCTCCTCTCCGGCCCTTTCGCGGAGGAGTTTGGTTGGGTGAACCGTCGTTCCACCATCTCCGGCCAAGGTTGGCCGTTGAGGTTCTCATCTCTGGTATTCAATCATCAAGGTACATTTTCGTGTATTTTTCTTACGTTTTTTTATTCACCATAGTCTTAGGGCTTGTTTGGTTGCTGGGTTGGAGTGGGTTGGGGTATCCTTATTGGAATAGTAGTTGTTTGGGATGGTTGTGAGGGTTGGAGAGGGTTGGAATAAGGAATGTGATGTGATGTCACTATGATTTGTGATAAAATTCCATTCCATGAAAAGAGGGGGGTAAACTGGGTTACCCCGGTGTAACCCTGGGGTAACCCGGTTACCAAACGAGCCCTTAGGAGTAGATCTACACCTTCGCTTTCGATTCACACCCAACCGTTCACCTTGCCACCACCTCACGGAGCTTGCTCCGACGAGCTTCCATCTGCGACATCTCCGCCCTGTTGCCCCTCTGGAAGGTCACGGCATTTTGCCCATGACCTTCGTAACTCTTTCTTGCAGGTATAGAAGTCAAAGCATCAGCTGGAGCAATTTTGTTCCCACGTTGGAGGAACCTGGGACACTTCCTCTCTACCGCCTTCATGCGAGAACGCCGGCGCACCCCGTCGCTTTTTGTCGCTCCTAGCACCTAGAGGATGCCTGGAGGAACCTTCATGGCAATTTTGGAGCTCTACAGAGTGTAAGAGGAGAGAAATTAGAGGCAGGGAAGGTTGCCTCACCGGCAGTTCTTCCACGTTCTTCTTTATAGCTTCTCCGAAGTCGAATCATACTCCGTCGCCCGGATCTTCCAGGAGCTGTTTGAAAGTTGCCCGCTTGGATCGTTGATTTCATCCGCACGATCTGATCCTGGCCGTCCTCACAGAAGGGGTATGGG
This sequence comes from Ottelia alismoides, assembly GCA_037367405.1. Classification (NCBI taxonomy): domain Eukaryota; kingdom Viridiplantae; phylum Streptophyta; class Magnoliopsida; order Alismatales; family Hydrocharitaceae; genus Ottelia; species Ottelia alismoides. The sequence continues at coordinate 745,611 of JAZKJV010009247.1, forward strand.
CTCTTCCCGAGCTGACACGTGGATAAATCAAGGAGCGTCGGCCGTTCGATCAGCATGCGTGGGTATTTTGTAGTTTTTACCCTCGCCATTTTTTTAAGTTCCTAAACTTTCATTTGTAGTTTTATATTTTTGTAAAATTTACAAAAGGGCCCCTGAACTTTCTAGATTTGCACTAAGGCCCCCGACTACGTCACCTCATGTGATTGGTGCACGTGAGGCATGGCATTTTGCACTGGGACCTCTGGGCTATTTTTGTATTTCTAGTAAGTCCCAAAACTTTTTAATTAAGTTATTAAATTTTTGGAAGAATTGCAAGTCAGCCCCTGGGATTTTTGTTATTTACGTTTTGGTCCATGTTAGTCACGTGACTGTTCACGTAAGATTTTGGAAATTTTACAGGGAAGGTCCTTAGTTTTTGGCCATTTCTTATTAGTCTAGATATATTTTTATTTAGTTATAATTTTGTGGGAAATTTACATTTAGGCCCTCAGACTTATTGATAATTATCAAAATACCCCTGCTAGTGTGTATTTTCTCTTTGCTTCCAGTATTTATTTCATACATCTATAAATCTCTAAAAAACCAAAAAAAATAGATTTAAGTTCATGTTACATTCCATATTCACGCCATATTTTTATTTTGCATTTTTGGGGTCATTTATTATTTATAAAATTCAAAAACACACATTTTCATCCCTATTTGCATTAGAAAATACATAAAATTTATAAAAACATTTTTAGAAAAATCCCAAAAAATATGTTTTATGTGTTTTTGCTTCTTTAATATTCAGACCAAAAATCACTAAAAATTATAAAAGAAAATAAAAAAATAGTAAAACACTAAAAACCTTTATAAAAATTTATAAAATTTATAAAAAATCCAAAAGTTCTATTTTCTATTTCTTAACTTTTTTCTATTGTATTATCTTTGTTTTAAAATTAATTTGGAGAATTTTTGTTACTATTTACTATTTTTCATCTCCATTTTAATCTCAGGTATTTATTTTATTCACTATTTTGAATATTTTTTACTTTAAAAATACCAAAAAACTAGTAAAAATATAGAAAAATCACAAAAACATTAAAGATTATAAAAAACATAAAAAGACATGGCCGGTCCCAAGCCCGGGAAAATGAGGAGGGTTGCATTAGGTAGCCGACAGCCAGCGTAAAATAGTTAGAGACAACTTCCTAAATAGTACTCTTTTCTAAAAAAATACTATTTAAAAAGTTGCCTCATAGCAGTCGGATCTTTTCAACATGGATTTAAGCAAACATACAGATTTCATTGGGGCGTTCCCTACTTGCGACGCGTTGCATCGCCCGAATGCAATGAAAAAATGAGCAAGGGTCGCTACATCGCAGCTTGGATGTAGTTCAAAATTTGCAAGGGTTCTCGCATGAGGAACGCATGCGGGTAATTAAGCTGGTTCCGCTGCATCACCGCCCAGATGCAGTCCAAAATTTACAAGAGTTCTCGCATAATGGATGCATGCAAGTAAAGAAGTTAGTCCAAAAGAATTTGCAACGGAAGTTGCGGATTGGTAGTTGGAATATTGGCACTTTAACTGAAAAGTTGATGGAGATAGTGGATATGATGGAAAGAAGAAAGATTCGTATATTGTGTCTTCAAGAGACTAAATGGGTTGGAGAGAAAGCAAGGGAGATTGAGAAGACATGCTTTAAACTTTGGTATTCAGGTAAAGATAAGAGTAGAAACTGTGTTGGAGTGGTTGTTCATAAGGATATGAAGGATTGTGTGGTTGAGGTGAAAAGATTCGGGGATCGAATTATTTTGCTAAAATTGGTGCTTGAAGAAGAAATTCTGAATATCATCTCAGTTTATGCACCGCAAATTGGTTTAGATGAAAGGACTAAAAAAGCTTTTTGGGAGAATTTGGATAAGAGACTACAAGGAATCCCACAAAGAGAGATGATTTGCATCGGTGGAGATTTTAATGGACACGTGGGAAAAATGTTTCAGGGTATGCTAGTGTTCATGGAGGACATGGTTTTGGGGATAGAAATGAAGAGGGGAAAGCCATACTGGATTTTTCAACGGCATATGATCTTTTCATAGCAAACACTCTCTTCAAGAAGATGGAGGAACATTTAATTACTTATAAGAGTGGGCCAACTAGAACACAGATAGATTACTTTGCGTTGAGGAGAAAAGATCGGTTGTGTTGTAAAGACTGCAAAGTAATCCCAGGAGAGAGTTTGACAACCCAACATCATTTGTTAGTATTGGATCTACAAATGAAAGGGCCGGTAAAGAAAAGGAGGGTTTCTAAGATAACAAGAACTAGATGGTGGAATCTTCCACTGAAGCAAGCGAGCTTCAGGGAGAAGGTTTTAGAAGACTTATCTTGGGATTGTAGCGGTAGTGCAAATGAGATGTGAGAGGCAGTAGCATCTTGTATCCAAAAGGTAGTCAAAGAGATGCTAGGCGAGTCAAAGGGAGGAGCTCCAGGTCAAAAGGAGGCTTGGTGGTGGAGTGAAGGGGTGCAAGAGAAGCTAAAAATAAAAAGAGCTTGCTTTAAAGCTATGTCTAAGGATAAAACAGAGGAAACTGTCACAAACTAAAAAATAGCGAAGAAGGAAGCAAAGAAGGCCGTAAGCGAAGCTAAGTCAAAATCTTATGAAGTTTTGTATAAAAATCTTGACTCTAAGGAGGGACAGAAGGATATATTCAGGTTGTCCAAAGCAAGAGAAAGAAAGACCAAAGACCTTTCTCAAGTAAGATGCATTAAGGACGAGGAAGGTCATGTTCTTGTTACTCAGAAGGATATAAAGACTAGGTGGGGGCAGTACTTCCATAAACTTTTCATTGGGGAAGGAAATAGAGAGACCACTTTGGGTGATCTAGCTTGTAGTAAAAGTTACTTGAATCGTGCAAGCTATAGATGGATACAAAGAAAGGAAGTAGAGGAGGCTTTGAAGGTTATGAGACTCAGGAAAGATGTAGGACCGGATGACATCCCTGTAGAAGTTTGGAGAGTTTTAGGTGAGCATGGTTTGACTTGGCTTACGAATCTATTCAATGTTATTTGGCGAAGCAAGAAAATGCATGAACATTGGAGGAGGAGTATCGTGGTGCCTCTTTATAAGAATAAAGGAGACATTCAAAATTGTTCAAATTATGGAGGTATCAAGATGATGAGTCACACTATGAAAATTTAGGAACGTTTAATCGAAAGAAGGTTGAGGCAAGTTTCCAACGTAAAAGAAAACCAATTCGGATTCATGCCAGGTCGCTCAACGATTGAAGCCATCCATTTGCTGAGGAGAACAATGGAGATTTATAGAGATAAAAGGAAGAACCTCCATATGATCTTTATTGATTTGGATAAGGCTTATGATTCTGTCCCACGAGAGATATTGTGGAGAGTGTTAATGAAGAGACAAGTACTTGTCCTATACATTAACCTCATAAAGGACATGTATGATAGGGCTTTATCTTGTGTAAGGACCCCGTCTGGGAAGATTGGATATTTTGACATCAACATTGGTTTACATCAAGGTTCTGCTTTGAGTCCATTTCTTTTTACTTTGATTATGGACGAGTTGACAAGTCACATTCAAGATGAGTTGCCTTGGTGTATGTTATTTGCTTATGATATTGTGTTAATTGACGAGACTAGAGATGGAGTAAATGAGAAGCTTGAGGTTTGGATACATGAATTTGAGACTAAAGGATTTCGTATAAGTAGGTCCAAGATTGAATATATGGAGTGCACCTTTGATGGAAGCAATGCTGAAGGAATAGAGGTGAAGATTGGTGACGATAACATTCAGAAGAGAGATTCCTTTAGATATCTGGGATTCATTCTGCAACATGATGGGGAAATTGATGGAGATGTTACTAATAGAATAAATGCTGGCTAGCTAAAGTGGAGAGGAGCCTCTGATGTTCTTTGTGATAAGAAAATTCCTTTAAAAATTAAAGGAAAGTTTTAAAAAGCAGCCGTGAGACCTGCTATGTTTTATGGATCCGAATGTTGGCCTATGAACCATAAACATGTGCAAAGAATGAATGAAACAGAAATGAAAATGTTAAGGTGGATGTGTGGACACACACGTAAAGATCGGATTCGAAATTATGTAATCAGAAAGAAAGTTGGTGTAGCTCCGATCGAGGATAAGATGCAAGAAAATTGCTTAAGATGGTTTGGACATTTGCAAAGAAGATCAGCCGATGCACCAGTTAGGAGATGCGAGTGTTGGGATGTTGAGCCGGCTAAGAGATGGCGAGGACGACCCAAGAAGTGTTGGAAAGAGACGATACGAAGGGATCTTAGTTTTGTGGATATAAGCTCGGTATTGACTCAAGATATATCTGAATGGAGGCAAGGAATCCATGTAGCTGACCCTACTTAATTGTGGGAAAAGGCTTTGTTGTTGTTGTGTATATATATATATATATATATTAGCTCTCTGTTATCTATATTGTATATACATATCTTATTTTGTAATTTAAAAAAAATATAATATAAAAAGAAAATACCAAATCAGAAAATTAAAATTAAAATAAAAAAATATAAAATTAAAAATTAAAAATTAAAACCCCACAAAAATAGCACATATAGACAAATACATGACATTCATTTTTATGCAATTTATTTCCCAGATCTACCTGCTTGCTTCATGTGTTCGACACTCTATAGATACTTGCACCTATACACATCTTTGTTGCAAAGTTATAATAAAATTTAACTCCACATTGCCTTTTATTGTTTGATCATTATTGTGGGTTAATTGTTGATTGATCCAGGTTTCGTGAGCGGTCACTTCAATGACATTGTGATCCCGCCTTGTGTGGATTACTTTAAACCCTTGATGAATCCTCATTCATCACTCTTATTCTTTTATTTTAGCTAAATATCTTAGCAAAACATCATGGATATAGTTGTAAATACAATAAATTAGCAATAAGCATGCATTTATTAATACTTAATAATTAGCATGTATTTGTCCAAAAATAAAAGAATAAAGAATAAAAGAAAAAGAAAGAAATATTTAGAATAAATATTGAGTGACCTAAACCCAAGAGAGGGTCCAGCATGGGCCTGATCGCCAAATAAAATAAGTAGAGAGAGATAGGGCCACTCTACCTTGTACATACACAGCCTTTTATGTATATAAATTATTTTTACAGAAATAAAAATAAAAAGGTGCTTTTATTTTCCTTATATATAGTTCTAAAATCAAAACAAAAATAAAATTAAATTAAATTAAAATAAAACTCTCTCTCACCTTGTATATAATACATGTAAATATGTATCACTCTTTATCTATTTTATACCTATAAATAACCAATAAAAATAAAACAAAAAATATTTTATACTCCCAATATTATGTTGTAAGTAAATAACATATAAATTTGGGGTATTTTTATAAGAATAACAAATTAAAAATAATTGTGCAAGATACATAGGTATTTTATACATGTATATAATACAACATACTATATATTTTATAAATTCTTTTTCTTAAAATTTAATAAAAATCACAAAAAATAGTTTAAAAATAACATATATTTTTCATGTTGAACACTTTTTTAATTTAAAATCATTTTCTATTTTTAATTGATTTTACAATTATTTTTTACCAGTTATTTTCTGATTGGTCCAGAAGGAATGCTGACCCCGGTCAACTACCCCTCCCGGACCCCCTCGCGCACGGATCTGGTTCCTTCACCTGTTTCTCCCAATTTTCGCGACTGGATCCTACACCCTCTTGCTCCGATTTTGGTGCCCGCATCTCCCTAGTAGATCTGTGATCCTCGCGGATCCCTAGAGAGTCGCAGATCGCCCTCGGTTCGCACGCTCGATCCGATTCTATCCGATCACCTGTGACGTGCTATATATTCTTCCATCGTCTCCCCTGCTCACCAGCTCTACCGCATCCTTTTTTACTACCCTAGAATCCTTCGCCTTGGTGACAGCAACTAGAGGATACCCTTGGTCCTCAGGAGAGGAGCGCTACAGCCGACGCTCAAGTCTCGTGACCCGAGCACCGCTGCGACGAGCCTCCTCCGCCAGCTGCAGCGAGGTTGAGACAACGACCACCACCGACCGCAACCACTGGAGCTCAGGATTCCACTAGGACCATCAGGTAACCATTCCGTAGTCCTTTCGGAGCCTCGTCAGCCACATCCACCCGTTCCGATCGATACATTGGCTCACCCTCCATCTCCTTACGCACCCTGATCACCCTGAGACTCGATCTTCACATCGATATTAGGCTCGAGGTTTCCATCTATCGTGATCACTGGAGACCAACCCCATTCATCGTCGCTTCCCTTTACCTTAGGTTCAATAACCCCGACCAGAGCTTTTCTCTAAGTCTGAGCTTTGCCCTGCAGGTCTTAGTATGCGTGGAGACACCTTGGTTCGCCTGTGACCACCCTCACCGAAACTCGCCCAGGTCCTAGCCATCTCCAAGGAGACCTGACCATCAGCGAGCCCATCCGACCCGTTCACCCGACGCAGAGGAGCCTCACGATTCTTTTGCCACCATCCGATCATTCATCGGAGCTCCGGATCATCGCCGGTGCTCTAGTGAAACTCGTCCAGGCGCTGTTCTTCCAAAGTCTCTCTTCGTCGTTGGATCGACTCCTTCGCCCAGATGCCATCCTCGACGTCCATTCACAGCAGTTGTCAGGTCGTTAGATGTCAGATCTAACGGCCCCGTACCGCCCACATAGCCTACACCTGATGACCATTGGATCTGACAGCTGACAGCGCCAGAGTCGCACGTCCGCCTCCACTCAGCGTCTGTCACTTGTCCACCCCACGCGACGCTCACGTGCTGCATGGGTAATTTTCTCAGCCCACCTTGCATTTATTTTCGTTTGTCTTTTAGTCTGTAAAATAAAAGTGATACAGTGGACCTTTTTGCATGTTAGCACCTGTAGTTTTAGATATTTGCATTTCAGTCCTGCCTATGTGGACCCACGTCCGTAGGCACGTGTTATTTGGGATATTTGCAGTATGTACCTTGGATTTCTTTACAGTTATGGTTTGAAGTTTTAGTTTTCATATTTACAAGTATACCCATGTACGTGCAGATTTGTGACATGTGTTGATATTCGTAGGAAAATTACAGTTTTAGCTCTAGACCTTACTTGCGTGTTATTCTTTGGTTCCAGGACTTAAATTATTTGCATATTGGTCCATGTGTGTTGTATGGTTCATTTTTAATCTAATAAATAGCAAATATTGTCCAAAATTCACGAAATTTTGACACATGGCTCCTACCATGGTGTAGGAATTTCAATGATTTTTTTGGTGTTATTTTGTTTTCGTTTACTATTTTTAAAAATTCAAAAGTTTTAAAAATTATTCCTGTTTGTTTTTGAAAATCAACCAAAAATATTAAAAACCCTAGAAAAATTCAAAAATTTCTTTTTTTGCTTGTTTTGAGTTGTTTTTATTACTATCCAAGTCTTGTTGTATTTCCATTTATAAAAACCCTAAAAATTGAAAAGACCAAAAACCTTAGAAAAATCAGTAAAAATTCATAAAAATTCAAAAAAAAGTGTTTTCTTCTTCTGTAGTTAGATTTTTGCTTATAGTGTCACATAAAATTACTACTCGAATTTTATTGGTATTTTAAGCAATTTTAATCTACCTTTAGGTTCCAAGTGTATATTAGTTTTTATTCCTGACTTTATTTCATTTATAGAAATTTAATTAAAAATCAAGAAAAATTCCATAAAATCCACAAAACATTTGAATATTTTAAAAACCCAAAAATATTTTTATTTTGAATTTTTAAGTAATTTTGGGTCTTTTAATAATCGTTTAAGTGTAAATTTTTTATTTCTTTTATACTTTTTCTTATATTAAAAGTCATAAAAAATTAAAAATATAAAAACCACCACTTCTTTGTTTCCCTTGGATTTCTGACTACTTCGTAGTGTTAGCATCACGTGCTCCTTGTGTTCGACCCTGGTAGCTATACCATGTAAAATAAATTAGCGAGACCGCTCTGTTTGATTGATTGATTCTATTTTTGGTGGTCTTCTTTCTTTTTCTTGATTGATTGTGCTTTGTTGTTTGGGTCGCAATGACCGTGTTTATTCCTTAACCTGAGTAGCAAAAGCGTGTCATCAACCCTCGCAAAATCCGTGTTATCAAATGGCACCGTTGCTGCGGAGCAATGAAGCGTAGATTTGGATTATTTGTGCTTGTGATTAATTGTCTATTTTTGCGGCTTTATTTTTTTTGATATAATTGCTTGACTTGTATAATCACCCTCTCTTGTTGACTTTGTGCAAGGAACCATGGATCGAGAGAGGGGCTTCACCCAAGGTGCCTGCGCACCCACGTGAAGGCGTCACGAGCATTTGACCTAGCATCAAAGGAGGCTTGGAGGACTTGACAAGATAGTCGCATTTTGATCGTTTCAATTTATTGTATTTATTGTGTAATTTGAAGTGAGTGAGAGACCATATTTACTGTAATAATACATGTATTCTGGACACTAAACATTCGAGCCCAATTTCCACGTGATTGTTCACATAGGGGCTCACTGCAGTTTTGCCGCGTTTTCACCGCATTTTTTATTTATTTTCTGATTTTGTTTTCTTTATTTTGTGTGATTAAGCCCTAGCATTAGGATCTACTTGTCTATAGATTAAGGACAAACACATTAATCACCATTGCATGTACCGATAGAATATGTTTGGACTTAGTCAAATTTTGAAACATTGTTCTTTACGCTAATAGCAGTTGCTCATCCTAGGAGATTTCATCGGCTTGCATGGAATATAGATAGGTTTCAATTTTGTGGAGCATCTTTGCATGTAGAGTGCTGGAGGCAAGGTGAGCATTTACGCTTTAGCATTCATCATCGTTTTGCCGCTTGCATTGCTTTTCCGCCTCTCTACCTCTAATTTTGCCAACCTAGGTGCTAAGTAAAATTGATTCATCATTAGGCACGTGCATTTCTCATTAAAAATCCAAAAAAAGTGTTAACAAATAAAATTTGGACTGTTAACTTTACTTGACCCAAATCAACTAAAAAGAAAAACCTTGTCTTGGGGTGAGTAATCCCCTCATTGTCTTCGTTTTACCTAAGTGTTTGCGCATTTTTTGGACTCCCTAAGGATTAGTGCCAAAATCCCATTTCAGGCCCCTAAGTGTTTGCGCAATTTTTGGACTTCTCACCTAACTCTAAAACAGACAAGATAAAAAGACCGCATTTGCGATCTTTACCGAGTTGAGTAGGTGAATTGAGGGTTTGTTTTGTGTGAGTTTTGCTTGCAATTGTTTGTGTGCATTTCTAGATCATCTCTATGCATTTGCACTTTCTTCTTCACTCTCTTGATTTGACCTTCATGCTCTCCCGATCGTTTCCTTTTGTTTTCGAGATGGACCCCTGAAGCGTATTTTATCCAGACTTTAGGGATCCCTCGTTCACTCTAGTCGGTCCACCTCCCTTTTATCAGGAGGATTCTCCTCCTATTTTTTCTTATTTTTGTACATATCTTCCTCAGCTACAGTTTCAGGACTCGGACTTATACCCACACCCACGTCCACCTCCGCATTTTCCACCTTCACATCCTCCCGAGACTGAGCTGTTGGAGTCACCTTTCATGGAGTCCACCCTTGAGTCCTTGACCCAGATGATGGAACATATGAGAAAGAGGATTGACAACCTCGCTAGTATAAATAAGAGTGACCATCATATTCCACCATTTGATGCTATGGATTCATTCGAGGATTCTCTTGAGAGGTTGCAATCGCTCAAAATACAAAAAAAAGAGAAATTTTAAAAATACAAACAGAATTTGGGAGACATGTGATCGATTCAGACTGTAAGGAGAGGGGCCACATGCCAGATCCCTTGACAACACATGCACTCACATCTAGTCCCACCTTTGACCCTGAGGATGTCGTTGTACAGACTGCTCTTGGCATGCCTCGTGTATATGATGATTATGATCTTCTCCCTTGTATGGAGGAGGTTAAAAAAATTTAAAAAATGTTGACTGAACCCAAAGTGGTGGCCACCATTCATGAGATCATCCCTGTCCCACTTCAGTAGGCCATGACTGTGTTATCTGCTCCTCTTCCCAAGAAGAGAAAGCAGAGGAGCAGACCTGAGCGTCACATCTTGACCATGGCCACTGCCCACGCCATCGCTCATCGTCCATGTTCTAGGAAAAGGAACACTGTCACACCTCTTGTGAGTTGCACCACCTCTGACCATTTATGTGATAACACTCTCCTCGACGGCGTTGTGTCTATCAATATAATACCTTTCTCGTTGGTATAGTCTATTCATCTTGGTCGTCTCAAGAAAACCAGGATGATAATGCAATTTGCTGATGAATCAATTGAGAGGCTGAAGGGTAATCTTGAGAACATCATCTTTCTGATTCAGGGCATGAGCTTTTCGACAGATTTTGTTGTTTTGCCCATGGATACCTCTAATATGGAGTGTCCTCCAATCATCCTGGGACGGCCCTTTCTCGCCTTTGCGAGAGCTGTTATTGACTATGGATTAGGAGAGATTCGCTTCCATTTTGATGTCGGGAGCGATATGTTGATCACCACACCTACCACAAACCAGAGACCTGCATCCCATGAGAGTATGCATGTGTTAGCCGATCTCGAGGCCTATGATCTTTATGCGGATATCAGAGAGACTTTCTTTATGACTGGTGATTAGACTCGAGAATTCCTCTCCAAGGAGGAAGACTCAGAAAGCATAGACCCTAGAGTTTCTGCTTCCAGTGATTGGCGATGCATTGATGACATCCGCAGGATTTACACGATCAATACCATTGAGCGGAGGGCAGATACTGATGAGACTAAGGTCGAATTTGATCTTGTTGCTTTCATTCAGGAATTCGAGCCTTTTGATGAAAAAGATTATCCGGTTGAGATTGTAGAGGACGAACATAGTTCTACTTCGACTGATGAGTTTGTTCCTTTTGGTTTTGACCTGGACGAGACCTCGTAGAATGACACTGACTAAACTACTTCCGATGACGATGAGTTCATCCCATTTCACTTCGATATCAGTGAGACTTCCAAGGCCAGACCTAGCCGTACTTTTTCCACTGATCTGTCTGTGCCTCTTCACCCTAGGGCCACTGGGGACCTACACCATGTCGACCCTGATCGGATAGTGTCATCTGAGGACCTCGATGTCGACCTGCACCATGCTAGATCCATTCCTCAACGGTCTCGCAAGAAGGTTCGCTTTCAGCCTTCTTGATCTCTGTACATCCATCCTGTTGTATATTCATTCATTTCCCGTTGTCTATCTCTCGTATTTATCATCCACCCCATTCTCGTGTTTTCCTTAATTAGGATGTACTTTATCCTAAGTATAGGGGGGTGGACGAGCCGAGTGTTTATTTTTCGTTCCGTTTCATCACTCATGTTGTTGCCTATACTTAGGGTTTCTTTTACCCCAAGTATAGGGGGAGTGGTGTGCACATCCTATGATGTATTCTTCCATTTTCATCTCTTTTCTTCTTTTCTTCTTTTCCTTTTATATTTTCTTTTTCTACCGAAAAGGTGCTGCCCCTTTGTGTCAGTCTTCTATACTTAGGTCGTACTTTGACCTAACTATAGGGGGGTGTGCACCGCTAGTTCTTTTATTCTTTTCAATCTTCTCCATTGTCTTCTCTTATTGTCTATACTTAGGGATATCTTACCCTAAGTAGAGGGGGAGACAATCTGAGTACGATATGTTCATTCCCACCCTTGACCCTCCCAGCTTTGTGTACAGTCGGCTATACTTCGGATTATTTGAATCTAAGTATAGGGGGGCGGTCGACTTCTCATTCGTTCATTCTTCATTCGTTCTTTAGATTTTCCTATACTCAGTACGAGTTATGTCTTCTTTTTTTCTCTCTGATCTATGAGGACATAGCTCAAGCTTATACTACGTATATACTTCAGCCATAACTCGTACTTCATATTTTTCTTAATAAATATGGCTATATTCACAATTAAAATCATTAAAAACCTTAATAAAATATGTTGATTATTCCTCAAATTCTTTTGTATTTACTGATTAATAAATCAGATGACAATATTTTTTGCAAAATGTTTGTAAAATAGTTTGAAAATCATGTTGAAAAATCTTTTAAAAACTATTTGGAAAACGTTTTGTTACATATTTTCAACCTTTGTCAAAAATATTTTGTTTGAAAAATTTATTTTCTTTGTGTGAAATAAAAAATGTTTAAAAAATGATTTGCAAATGTTTGGAAAATGGTTGTAAAAACATTTGAAAAAAAGGTATTTTGTTCCTCAAATTCTTTTTGTATTTACTGATTAATAAATCAAGTGAAAATGTTTTTTTTGCAAAATGTTTGAAAAATAGTTTGAAAATTTTTTGAACATATATTGAAAACTATTTAAATGTTTTGTTACATGTTTTCAACCTGTGTAAAATGTGTGGTTTGTAAAAATTTATTTTCTTTTTGTGAAATAAAATGTTTGAAAAATGAGTTGCAAATGGTTTGAAAAATGGTTGCAAAAATATTTGAAAAATCTATATATACCATTTGGAAAACCTTTGCAAAATGATTTTCAAATGTGTGTACATGTTTGCAAAAATGTTTGTAAAAACTATTTTGGACTATAGTTTTCAAAAATTCTTTGAAAAACTTGTGTCAAATAAGTTTGAGGAATATATGAACATCTCACCAAAATCCACTATGTACTTATAAAATTGATCACTTACCCTTGTAAATTCTTTAAATCCACTTCTTGTTTATATAAGAAGCACTCCCGTGTACATATTTTAACCTAGCTTTTAGCCAAAAAACAAAAAAAAGTTTTTATTTTCAAAAATCCCAAAAACATTTGCAAAACTAAAATCCAAAAACATTTGAAAAATCTTTGTGGAAAATACAAAAAAATGCATATGCATCATCATCATCTTTTCAAAAATCCATAAAAAGTTCAAAAAATTTTAAAATTGCATCACAAAAATATTTCCTGCATGGCATTGCATAGCATTCGCATTTTTTGGATTGAGCTTGATAGTTGGACAAGTCTAAGTAAAATCCGGAGATTGGAGCTTGATTGGACCGTAAAATCTACCTAATAACAAGAACCTTATAGGAACTGGGTTTGAGGTACTTCAGGTCTAGTTGACTTAATTCTTTGAGGATCACGGGACTTGGTTCAATGGATTCTTGACTGCCTAAGTAGAGTATTTCGGAGCACACGCACGACTCTTGTTGATAATGACCTAACTTGGACACCTGCACCTTTCACATGGCTCAACTCAATTGGAGTGGTGAGGGGATTGGATTTGCCGGTATGAGACGCACACAAGTGGAAACATTTGTCCTCCTCTAGGGAGGGAAGTGCACCCCAACCTGTCCAGTGATAAGGAAGTCTAAAGACAGGAGGCTGTGGGTTGCGATAAAGCTTCAAAAGAGGGTTAGTCTACTGGCTCAAGAGGAAAAACTCCTTATGTAAATGCTGCTGTGAATAGTATTTCAAAAAAAAAGAAAAGAAAAAAAAAGTTCAGGCATGTACAAAAATAAAAAGCCTGCAAAGTATGTGAATTGTTGTATAAAAAATAAGCAAGCTTGAGCATCAAAGTCATATCATGTGAGCCTGCAGCTGGATGACTTGACTACACTGGTCTTGCATCCTCGGATAGGTAGCTACACTGGCTACCGTCCATTCTTCTCTTCACCCCCTCCTCTTGAGCTGGTTGCCACTTGAACTTAGAAGGGAATACCCCGCTCCTCGAGGATGGAGTTATTGGATTGGGGAATCATTGGGTTGTCATACTGGAGAAGTTTGTCTATTTGTCATTCTAGCTGGGAAGAACCACCATCACTTACACTGTACGAGTCAGATTCATAATCGTAAGGGTTTGCGTATGAGTTGAGATATTTCTGACCTGGCTATTGAGGAGACTTGGATAGAGTTTTGGGATTCTCAAGGATTGTTGGATTTCAAATCCGGTTCTCAATAAGGTTCCGCCCGCACTAAAATTCCAAAGGTCTGACTTAAGCTCCAAACTTTGATTTTGTGAAGACAAGTTAGATAATTAAACTAAATCCAAGTTCTTGTTTTTCTTTTCTTTCTTTTTCTTTTTGCACTTACTGCATAAGTGTTTGCTAGGGACTAGCAAAGGTAAAGTATAGGGGGATTATGAATCCACATTTCATCATCTTTATTCTATCATTTTGGCCTCAAAAACCCTAGAAAATGCTTGTAAATGGCATTAAATAGAGCATATTAGCATTCATGCACGTGCATGTAAATAGTGTATAAAATACTGTAATTAGAGCCAAAATTATAGAATAAATAAAAGAAAAGAAAAAGAATAAAATATTGTAAATATTTTATGACCCAAACCCCGAGACCTAGGCATCTTGATGAATAGGTCGACAAGGAAGAAAGTAGGGGGAGATAAGGGTCAAATACCTATACTTTTTAAATTCATTCTTTATTCATTTTGGGGCCTATTTTTGGTTCCACTTTTTATACATCAAATAAAGAAACTTTGTACATGAAAATTGTAGATAAATTAATAAAGAAAAATACAAAATTGATTTCACTGAAAAATAATGTACAGATAAAAAGTTATGGTCTGAATAAAAATCAAGAATCCCAACTTCCCAGACCCGTATCTCACAACTGAAAACTCCAAATGCAGAAACTCATCTTTAATTGTATATAGAATAAAATAAGCTATTTAATGGCGGTGGTTTCGTATTTGGCGGAGCTACGGTTTGAAAGTTGAGTTTTGGACCCCTATTGTATACGTGTACAGATTAAAATATTCAATTTATTTTTTATTCATTATTTTTGTATTTTTATATTTTTATAATTTTGTAAATATTACTTATAATACATTTGTACATAAAAATCAGAAGAAAAACCCAAAAGAAACATCAAATAAAAATACCTATATAAAATACATAGGTATTACACCTATAAACATACCTATACGATACCTACCTATATTTTATAAAATATACAAAATAAATAAATAAAATAAAATAAAAATATATCTATGTGTATAAAAGTATTTTATAATTATATAAAATAAGAAATAAAAATAATAAAATTAAAATACACAAAATAAAAATAAAAGAATAAAATATTTAGGTATTATACCTATATAGGGTATAAAAGTAAACTTGTGAAAATATACCTAATAAAAATAAATAAAAATTACCATAAAATACTTCATAAAATTGCAAATACTTTTTATTTAATAATAAAAAATTAATAAAATTGTTATCTATTTTTAATTAATTTCTTTTAGTTTTTCTCCAGGCTTTTTCCTGGTTGGTCCACGTGGACCAACCAAGGGGCAGCAAGAGTTGACCTTCGGTCAACTCTCTGCCCAACACCTGGATTGTGTCAGAAGATGCGTTTTGACCCATTTTCAATCTTTTTTCGAGGGCACGTCTTGCACCATCTGGTGTTAGACCCTTCACAACTTTTGTTGCTCTGATCCCAAGGATACACGCCCATATGTTTTCCTGGGCTGTGGAGCATCGTACCACCCGCCATCCCTCGTTCTTTGCGCCGCATCACGCACCCGTTCAAAAATCATCCCAGTTCCCTCTTTCATCTTTGAACCATTTTTTGGCCGAAACCAAAACCTCCGAGCATCCGCCGAGTGTCCCCGGTGACAGAGGGTTGACCCAGCATCTTCGTCGAGGTGTGGCTGAGGTCGGAAATGTGTTCCGGCCTCCTCCAATGGTCGCACCGTCGTGAGGTTTTTACCTTGCCTTCCTGGGCTTGAGGTCTGTCATCTGTCCATTTCCTCTTCATTTTCTTGATGTGCTTCACCTGCTTGTAGCTGTAGATTCAATCCCCCCCTTTCAGTCAGCGTTTGATCCCTTCAATCACCCGAACCGCATCCGTACTGGAGCCAGCTCCGGTGAGCCTCACTTCATCTCCACGCACCTCGCCACCCCACTTACCGGGCTGAGGCAGTTTACCCTCAGCCCGGAGCTTCTTTTTGTGCAAGTCTTGCGGAGTACAACTGCCCTGGGAGACTTTGAAGCATTCGTTGGCGATGCCTGGGGAGTTACGGCTCCTCCGACCTCGCGGGTGAGCGCCAAAAGCCTTCCGGCCTTTTCGAGACCTCCCGTCGATAGAGGAGACCGCCGGCGTGCTCCTGGATCTCCTCGCAGCGAAGGAAGGAGACGGAGGAGGACGTGCACGGCGATCCAAAGTCGTTGGGCGCAAGTTCTTCGCGTGTTCTTGCTACGCATCTTCAAGCCGTCGGATTTTTGCCTGTTCTTCCAGCACTCCTATTGGTCGTCGGATCGTGCGAGTCCAGAGCCATTCGATCGTCGTCAAGCTCTAATCTGGGTCGAGCATCCACGAAAGGGCATCGGCGCGCTAGGGCTTGACACATGGTTAAATGGGGTTAATCCCACTGTTCATTGCCGTCGAAGCCTGGGTATTTTGCACATTTTTACCCGACTTTTTTCTTATTTAATTAAGAACTTGTTAAACATTCAGTGGTGTTATATGTTTTTGGGGCATTTGCATTATACCCCTCGGGTCTTTGTAATATTACAAGTCAGCCCTTGCCAGGCTCACGTGCTTAGCGCGTGAGTTTATGCGTTTTTGCAGGGTTAGCGTTGGCGTTTTGGTAAATTTGCAGTTAATCCGCGAATTATTTTAATTAGTTATAACTTTTTGGGAAATTTGCCTGCAAGCCCCTGGATTCCTGACTAATTACACATATACCCCTGCAAACATATATTTTCTTTTTGCTTCTTGTATTTTTTTGCATGCATCTATAAAACCCCAAAAAAATCCCCAAAAATCACATTAAGTTCCTGCTGCATTGTAGTATCTCGTCATATTTTTATTCTTCATATTTCTTGCATTTTATTATTTATTAAAAATAAAAAATAGCCATTTTCAGCATTGTTTGCATTAGAAAATACCAAAAAATATTAAAATACCTCGAAAAATTCCAAAAAATTACCTACTATATATTTTAACCTATTTTAGTGTCAATCCAAAAACCACTAAAAATTGTAAAAGAAAAACTTTAAAAATTTGAAAATACCTAAAAACTTCAAAAAAATCTAGAAAATTATAGAACACTCTAAAAAATGCAAACTCAACTCCTTAAGTTCTATATTTTCTCCTCTCTTTTTTAAAACTAGTTTGGAAAAATTTTGTGGTTGTTTGATATTTTTAATTCCCGTTTACCCTCGGCCAGTAGCTAAGTTCCTATTTTCCTTTATTCCAGTATTTAAAAATACTAAAAACATTTGAAAAATACCCAAAAAATACCAAAAATAGTAGAAAATTATAAAAATACCAAAAAGATTTTATTTCTGAATTTTTGACTATTTTTGCATATTTTTATAAATATTTTATCACCCCTCTTATTACCTTGTTTGTATATTCCAATATTGAAAAAAATATAAAATATAAAATATAAAAATCAGAAAATTAAAAATCAAAATACAAATTAAAATTAATAAAATAAAAAAAAATGTAAAAATTAAAAACCCACAAAAATATTTGCTTGCATAGTGTAGACATCACTTCACTCACACACACACACACACACTTGTGCATCTACCCTGTTTGCTCCCTGTGTTCGAACTCTCTACGTACTTGCTTGCTATACACCATTTATGTAGAGTTAAAAATAAATTTTAACTTCACATTTATTTTTTATTGCTTGATTTATAGTGTGGGTTAGTTGTTGATTTTAGTCCAGGATTCATTGTGGGTCACCGCAGCGACCTCGGTTGTCTCCGCCTTGTGTGAGACATCATTTTAGACCCCGTGAATTTTGGTTAAATCAAATGGCGCCGTTGCCGGGGAGCAACAACCTGTAGATCTTATTTTTGTTGTGTTGTGATCATTTGTCTACATTTTGCGGCTTTTATTTCTATTTGTATTATTTTTGATATATCTGCTGAATTGTCTAACCACTCTCCTTGTTTGGATTTCGTGCGAGGTACGCGGATCGAGGGAGGAGCCCCTCTTGGAGCACCTTCGCACCCACGTGAAGCGGCTTTAGCCTAGCACGAAGAAGGACTTGGAGGATTTTGCAAGACAACTTCTTAGCATTCATTTTCTTGAATTGTATTTATTTTGTAATTTAAGTGAGAGAGAGACTCCAAATTTTGTAATAATAAAGGTACCCCCGGACACTTGGACATTTGAGCCTAATTTCCAAGTGATTGTTCACTTGGGGGCTCGCCGCTGTTTTTGTCGGCTTTCTTCGCATTCTTTTTATTTTATTTTGTTTTTTGATTTTATTTATTTTGTGTGATTGAGCCCTTAGTTTTAGGATTGCTTGCGATAGACTAAGGCCAAACACTTAATATTTTGCGTGCACCTATAGTCTCGTTTGGCCTTAGTCAAATTTTAAACAGTTGATCATCGCCTTCAATCCGTCGCGCCGCGAGCTCTCCCTGCCAAGCGCTTCTCCTGAACTCGATTTGTCGAGAGGAGGAGGGGTGAGCCTAGACCAGACTCTAGGGTTGAGGATTGGTGGTCAGCTTGTGGTTCTTCACGATAATAGCAATTTCTGAAACTTAGGGCGATTTCATCGGCTTTTGCATTTGCATATAGATAGGTTTCAATTCTGCTAAGCATCTTTGCATGTAGAGTGTTGGAGGCAAGGTGAGCATTTCTCTTTAGCATTCATCATTGATTTGTCGCTTGCATTGCTTTTCCGACTCTCCCTCTGATTTTTGCCAACCTAGGTGCTAAGTAAAATTGAATCCTCGTTAGGCGCGTGCATTTCTCACTAAAAACCCAAAAAAAGTGGTAATCAATAAAATCGGGACTGCTAACATTACTTGACCCTAAAATCGATCAAAAAGAGAATCTTCTCTTGGGGCGAGTAATCCCCTCATTGTCTTCGTTTTACATTGCTCGCGCACACGCTAAGTATTATTGCCCAAATTCCATTCTCAGTCTCCTAAGTGTTTGCGTAATATTTTGACTTCTCACCTAACTCTAAAACAGACAAGATAAAAAGACCGAATTATTTGATTTCTACCGAGTGAGTAGGTGAATTGAGGGTTTGCATTATTTTCATTTTTGGTTGTGATTGTTTTGTGTGTGTCCTAGATCATCTCTATGTATTTGCGCCTTTTCTTCACTCTCTTGACTTGACCGTCGTGCTCGCCCGATCATTTTCCTTTTGAGTTCGAGATGGACCCCTGGAGTGCATTTTATCCGGACTTTGCGGATCCCTCGCTCGCCCCAGCCGGTCCACCTCCCTTTTATCAGGAGGATCCTCCTCCTATTTTTTCTGATTTTTGTACATATCCGCCTCAGCCGCAATATCAGACCTCGGACTTCTACCCACCTCCACCCCCACCTGTGTATTATCCACCTTCACATCCACCCGAGTCTGACCTGTTGGAGTCACCTCCCTCGATCTCTGTGAGTGATATCTTGAATCAGATGACAAAGCGCATTGATTTGATGAATGGTGATCTTGCTTTCTTGAGGAAGAATCAGATTAATGCTCCTTCCGTCGGGGATACGGCTTCACTTTTAGGTGATCATGGGAGCTTGCAATTGCCAAAAATACAAAAAAATGAGAAAAATGTAAAAACACAAAAAAAGTTCGGGAGACAGTTGGTCGATTCATACCGTGAGGAGAGAGTCCACTTGCCAGAGCCCTTGACCACACATCCATTCACACCTAGTCCCACCTTTGACCCCGAGGATGCTGCTGTACAAACTGCTCTTGGCATGCCTCATCTATACGCTGATTCCGACTTCCTCCCTTGTATGGAGGAAGTCCAAAAATTCAAAAAAATGCTATCTGACCCCGAAGTGGTGGCCACTATTCATGAGATCATCCAGGCCCCACTTCAGCAGGCCATGATTGATTTATCTACCCCTCTTCCCAAGAAGAGAAAGCGGAGGAGCAGATCTGAGCATCACATTCTGACCATGGCCACTGCCCACGCCATCACACACCGTCCCATTCCCAAAAAGAATAACATAGCTACACCTTTCATCACTTGCACCATCTCTGACTACACTTGTGATCGCACTCTCCTGGACGGCGGTGCATCTATTAGCATATTACCCTTCTCACTGGTACAGTCTCTTCACTTAGGGCCTCTAAAGAAAATCAGGATGATCGTTCAGTTTGCTGATGGATCTATCAAGAGGCCGAAGGGTATCCTTGAAAACGCCGTTATTTCTATTCAGGGCACGAGCCACCATGTCGATTTTGTCGTGTTGCCCATGGAGACCTCCACAGGGGAGCCATCTCCAATCATCCTGGGACGACCATTCCTCGCCTCTGCGAGGGTCGTTATTGACTACGGATCAGGAGAGATTCGCTTCCGTCCTGTTGGCAAGAGCGAAGTGTCGATCACCGCACCCACAGTTGACGAGAGACCTGCACCTGATACACCTTCACCGACTCTAGCTGACTCCGAGGCTTGTGACCGATCTGATGCTACTAGAGATATTTGCTTAGCGAAACTTGATGAAACCCGACGGATCCCCTGAAAGGGGAGGAAATCGGAAAGCATAGACCTCACAGTTCCTCCTCCTAGTGTGTGGTGATGTGTTGAAGAAATTCAAAGTATTTACGTGATTGATCCTATTGTGCGGCGAGCAGATACCAAGACTAGACAGGACGGACGTAGTTTGACTACTTCCACTGATATGTCCGTCCCTGGTCCTTCAAAGGTAAAGATGATTGAGGTCGGTTATGATGCGAACCTTCACAATTTTTGGCCTCTTGGTGAAAAAGATGATCTGGGTGAAACTCTTGAGGACGAACAGAGTTCGTATACTTCCACTGATGATTTCGTGCCTTTTGATTTTAACCTGGACGAGCCCTCGTAGGACGACTCCGAGTACACTTCTTTCAAGGATGATGAGTTCGTCCTATTTCAGTTTGATATCTACGAGACTTCTAAGGCCAGACCAGACCGTACTTCTTCCACTCACCATTCTGTGCCTTCACACCATAGGACCACCAAGGGAGAATCTAGCCATACTGCTTCCATTGATCAGTTAGTCCCTTTCCGTTTTGATTCCACCGAGGGCCTTCACTGTGTCGACCCCGATTGGCTTCCATCTACTGTGGACCCCGATGTCGACATACACCATATCAGATCTATCCCTCAGCGGTCCCGCAAGAAGGTTTGCTTTCCACCTTCTTATGATCATCCATTTATGTTGTAGATTCTCTCCCGTAATTCTCTGTCTTTCTTCCGTTTTTGCTCGTCCACCCATTCTCGTGTTTGCCTTGCTTAGGACTTACTTTGTCTTAAGTATAGGGGGTGAACGAGCCGAGTGTTCTTTCTTCGTTCTATGTAATCACTCCTGTTGTTGCCTATACTTAAGGCTTCTTTTACCCTAAGTATAGGGGGAGCGATGTGTATATCCTCTAATCTCTCATTCCATCTTCAGATCTCTTTTCTTCTTTTCTTCTTTTCTTCTTTTCCTTTTCTATTTTCTGTATCTATCAAAAAGGTGCCGCCCTTGTAGACAGTTTTCCATACTTAGGACGTACTTTGACCTAAGTATAGGGGGGCGTGCAACCCGAGTTGTTCTATTCTTTTCGATCCTCTCCATTGTCTTCTCTTCTTGTCTATACTTAGGGATATTTTACCCTAAGTATAGGGGGAGACAATCTGAGTACGATCTGTTCATTCCCACCCATGACCCTCCATGCGTTGTGTACAGTCTGTTATACTTAGGATTCTTTGATCCTAAGTATAGGGGGGACGGTCAACTTCTTATTGATTCATTCATTTATTCCTTAGTCTTGTCTATACTTAGTACGAGTTATGTCTTCTCTTTTCTCTCTGATCTATGAGGACATAGCTCAAGCTAAGTATAGGGGGGTCGTATATACTGCGCATATACTTCAGCCATAACTCGTACTTTCGTAATAATATGGCTAATCATTCTTTAAAATTCATTAAAAACCCTTAATAAAAAGGTGTTTTGTTCCTCAAATTCTTTTTGTATTTACTGATTAATAAATCAGGTGAAAATGTTTTTTTACAAAATGTTTGAAAAATAGTTTGAAAATCTTTGTGAACATCAATAGAAAACTATTTTGAAAATGTTTTGTTACATGTTTTCAACCTGTGTAAAATGTGTGGTTTGTAAAAATTTATTTTCTTTTTGTGAAATAAAATGTTTAAAAAATGTGTTGCAAATGGTTTGAAAAATGGTTGCAAAAATATTTGAAAAATCTATATATACCATTTGGAAAACCTTTGCAAAATGATTTTCAAATGTGTGTACATGTTTGCAAAAATATTTGTAAAAACTATTTTGGACTATAGGTTTCAAAAATTCTTTGAAAAACTTGTGTCAAATAAGTTTGAGGAATATATGAACATCTCACCAAAATCCACTATGTACTTATAAAATTGATCACTTACCCTTGTAAATTCTTTAAATCAACTTCTTGTTTATATAAGAAGCACTCCCGTGTACATATTTTAACCTAGCTTTTAGCCAAAAAAACAAAAAAAACTTTTTGTTTTCAAAAATCCCAAAAACATTTGCAAAACTAAAATCCAAAAACATTTGAAAAATCTTTGTGAAAAATACATATAAAATGCATATGCATCCTCAACATCTTTTCAAAAATCCATAAAAAGTTCAAAATTTTTGAAAATTGCATCACAAAAATATTTTCTGCATGGCATTGCATAGCATTCGCATTTTTCGGATTGAGTTTGATAGTTGGACAAGTCTAAGTAAAATCCGAAGATTGGAGCTTGATTGGACCGTAAAATCGACCTAATAACAGGAACCTTATAGGAACTGGGTTTGACGTACTTCAGGTCTAGTTGACTTAATTCTTTGAGGATCACGGGACTTGGTTCAATGGATTCTTGACTGCCTAAGTAGAGTATTTCGGAGCACACGCACGACTCTTGTTGATAATGACCTAACTTGGACACCTGCACCTTTCACATGGCTCAACTCAGTTGGAGTGGTGAGGGGATTGGATTTGCCGGTATGAGACGCACACAAGTGGAAACATTTGTCCTCCTCTAGGGAGGGAAGTGCACCCCAACCCGTCCAGTGATAAGGAAGTCTAAAGAAAGGAGGTTGTGGGTTGCGATAATGCTTCAAAAGAGGGATAGTCTACTGGCTCAAGAGGAAAAACTCCTTATGTAAATGCTGCTGTGAATAGTATTTCAAAAAAAAAAGAAAAAAAAGTTCAGGCATGTACAAAAATAAAAAGCCTGCAAAGTATGTGAATTGTTGTATAAAAAATAAGCAAGCTTGAGCATCAAAGTCATATCATGTGAGCCTGCAGCTGGATGACTTGACTACACTGGTCTTGCATCCTCGGATAGGTAGCTACACTGGCTACCGTCCATTCTTCTCTTCACCCCCTCCTCTTGAGCTGGTTGCCACTTGAACTTAGAAGGGAATACCCCGCTCCTCGAGGATGGAGTTATTGGATTGGCGAATCACTGGGTTGTCATACTGGAGAAGTCAGTCTCTTTGTCATTCTAGCTGGGGAGAATCACCATCACTTACACTGTACGAGTCAGATTCATAGTCGTAAGGGTTTGCGTATGAGTTGAGATATTTCTGACCTGGCTATTGAGGAGACTTGGACAATGTTTTGGGATTCTCAAGGGCTGTTGGATTTCAAATCCGGTTCTCAATAAGGTTCCGCCCGCACTAAAATTCCAAAGGTCTGACTTAAGCTCCAAACTTTGATTTTGTGAAGACAAGTTTGATAATTAAACTAAATCCAAGTTCTTCTTTTTCTTTTCTTTCTTTTTCTTTTTGCACTTACTGCATAAGTGTTTGCTAGGGACTAGCAAAGGTAAAGTATAGGGGGATGATGAATCCACATTTCATCATCTTTATTCTATCATTTTGGCCTCAAAAACCCTAGAAAATGCCTGTAAATGGCATTAAATAGAGCATATTAGCATTCATGCACGTGCATGTAAATAGTGTATAAAATACTGTAATTGGAGCCAAAATTATAGAATAAATAAAAGAAAAGAAAAAGAATAAAATATTATAAATATTTTATGACCCAAACCCCGAGACCTAGGCATCTTGATGAATAGGTCGACAAGGAAGAAAGTAGGGGGAGATAAGGGTCAAATACCTATACTTTTTAAATTCATTCTTTATTCATTTTGGGGCCTATTTTTGGTTCCACTTTTTATACATCAAATAAAGAAATTTTGTACATGAAAGTTATAGATAAATTAATAAAGAAAAATACAAAATTGATTTCACTAAAAAATAATGTACAGATAAAAAGTTATGGTCTGAATAAAAATCAAGAATCCCAACTTCCCAGACCCGTATCTCACAACTGAAAAATCCAAATGCAGTAAACTCACCTTTAATTGTATATAGAATAAAATAAGCTATTTAATGGCGGTTTCGCATTTGGCGGAGCTACAGTTTGAAAGTTGAGTTTTGGACCCCTATTGTATACTTGTACAGATTAAAATATTCAATTTATTTTTTATTCATTATTTTTGTACTTTTATATTTTTATAATTTTGTAAATATTACTTATAATATATTCGTACATAAAAATCGGAAGAAAAACCCAAAATAAACATCAAATAAAAATACCTATATAAAATACATAGGTATTACACCTATAAACATACCTATACGATACCTACTTATATTTTATTAAATATACAAAATATATCAATAAAATAAAATAAAAATATATCTATCTGTATAAAAGTATTTTATAATTATATAAAATAAGAAATAAAATAATAAAATTAAAATACATAAAATAAAAATAAAAGAATAAAATATATAGGTAATATACCTATATAGGGTATAAAAGTAAACTTGTGAAAATATACCTAATAAAAATAAATAAAAATTACCATAAAATACTTCATTTAATTTCAAATACTTTTTATTTACTAATCAAAAATTAATTAAATTGTTATCTATTTTTAATTGATTTTTTTTAGTTTTTCTCCAAGCTTTTTCCTAGTTGGTCCACGTGGACCAACCAGGGGGCAGCAAGAGTTGACCTTCGGTCAACTCTCTGCCCAACACCTGGATTGTGTCAGAAGATGCGTTTTGACTCGTTTTCAATCTTTTTTCGAGGGCACGTCTTGCACCATCTGGTGTTAGACCCTTTACAACTTTTGTTGCTCTACTCCCAAGGATACACGCCCATACGTTTTCCTGGGCTGTGGAGCATCGTACCACCCGCCATCCCTCGTTCTTTGCGCCGCATCGCGCACCCGTTCAAAAATCATCCCAGTTCACCCTTTCATCTTTGAACCATTTTTTGGCTGAAGTCAAAACCTCCGAGCATCCGCCGAGTGTCCCCGGTGATAGAGGGTTGACCCAGCATCTTCGTCGAGGTGTGGCTGAGGTCGGAAATGTGTTCCAGCCACCTCCAATGGTCGCGTCGTCGTGAGGTTTTTACCTCGCCTTCCCGGGCTTGAGGTCTGTCGTCTATCCATTTCCTCTTCATTTTCTTGCTGTGCTTCACCTTCTTGTAGCCATAGATTCAATCCCCTCCTTTCAGTCAGCGTCTCATCCCTTCAATCACCCGAACCGCATCCGTACTGGAGCCAGCTCCGGTGAGCCTCACCTCCATCTCCACGCACCTCGCCACCCCGCTTACCGGGCTGAGGCAGTTTACCCTCAGCCCGGAGCTTCTTTTTGTGCAGGTCTTGCGGAGTACAACTGCCCTGGGAGACTTTAAAGCATTCGCCGGCGATGCCTGGGGAGTTACGGCTCCTCCGACCTCGTGGGTGAGTGCCAAAAGCCTTCCAGCCTTTTCGAGACCTCCCGCCGATAGAGGAGTCTGCCGGCGTGCTCCTGGATCTCCTCGCAGCGAAGGAAGGAGACGAAGGAGGACGTGCGCGGCGATCCAAAGTCGATGGGCGCAAGTTCTTCACGTGGTCTTGCTACGCATCTTCAAGCCGTCGGATTTTTGCCTATTCTTCCAGCACTCCTATCGGTCGTCGGATCGCGCGAGTCCAGAGCCGTTCGATTGTCGTCAAGCTCTAATCTGGGCCGAGCATCCACGAAAGGGCATCGGCGTGCCAGGGCTTGACACGTGGTTAAGTGGGGTTAATCCCACCGTTCATTGCCGCCGAAGCCTGGGTATTTTGCAAATTTTTACCTGGCCTTTTTCTTTTTTAATTAAGAACTTGTTAAACATTCAGTGGTGTTATATGTTTTTGGGGCATTTGCATTATACCCCTCGAATCTTTGTAATATTGCAAGTCAGCCATTGCCAGGCTCACGTGCTTAGCGCGTGAGTTTAGGCATTTTTGCAGGGTTAGCCTTGGCGTTTTGGGAAATTTGCAGTTAATCCGCGAATTATTTTAATAGGGTAAATTGTGATTTTCGTCCTTCATTTCAATTTATGTTATCATTTAATAAAGAAATATTGAATAATTTTATTTTAGTCCCTGTATTTCTAGACATTAAACTTGCTTGATCTTTTTGATGGAATAAATGTTTTTCATGCTTTAAAAATTTTCAAAAAAGTGTGAATATTCATGTTGTCTTGCTCTTCATTGTATAAAAATTTCATCAGATTTTCTTGTCATTTGATATTTTAAAAAAATAAAAAACAATGTCTTTTTGTCTGTCCTAAATTAGAAAAATCATAAAAATTCGAAAATTTGCCTAAAAGTTCCAAAAATATTACTGTAGGTTATTTTTTCCTCTTTAATATTTTTCCAATTTTCATGCAATAATCATTTATAAAAAACCAAAAAAATTATGAAAAACTAAAAATCTTAAAATGAATTGTAGAAAATTGTAGAAAATTATAGAAAAATCTAAAAATTCTGATTTCAGTCTTTTTATAGATATTTAATTTTAATTTACTATAAAATAATTTCCATGAGTTATGGGCATTAAATTAATTTTAAGGTGCAAAATACTTTTGGTTGTGCTTTTATCTTGTTCCTACTGTTTGATTTTTATAAAATCATGAAAACATCAGAGAAATTTGAAAATTTTTTACCAAAAACATTTTGAAAAATGAAAAATCCAAAAATATTTTCTGTGTAATTTTCTAAGCATTTTTGGATATATTGAAAAATACAAAAAGAGTGTGGTGTTTGTATTTTTATTCTCTTGTGCAGATTGTGATTGTGCTTTAATTGAAAAAAATTAAAAAAAGCAAAAACCACTAAAAATTTTATCTTTGAAATTTGACTACTAAGTTTTTAAATCGTGCTCCTTGTGTTCGCCCCTAATCGCTATACCATGTAAATTGAATAGCGAAAACAACTTATATTTCATTGCTTGACTTATTTAAAGTGGTTTATAAATTTTCCTTGTTGACCGAATAGATTGGTTGAGAACAGCGACCATTGTGATATTTTTCCCATCTTAACTGCATCGATGTTCGACTCATCACCTGTGTTCGACACTCTACATACTTACATAGATACACATCCATTGTATAGTTATAATTAATTTTAAATCAACATATTTTGCTTTTCATTGCTTTATATATATATTGAAGGTTAATTATTGAATTAGTTGAGTTTCGTGAGCGGTCATTACATCGACTACAGTCTCGCCTTGTGAGAACATATGACCCTCGCAAAATTCTACTTTTCAGTGGTCTCTCGCAAGAAAATCAACAGATAAAATGTGTTATCATAAATAAACAATTAAGTAAATAAAATAAAAAGAAGCAAAAAATGAAAGAGAAAAATGCACACAAAATCTATTCTAAGCGTTGCTCGCTGGCAATGGCGCCATTTGTTGAGACACTTTTCACGGAAGTCTGATGTTCTACAAAAGGTGAGAATACCATCACTGAGGCGACTTCTCACAAAAGATGAATTAGACAATAATTAACCCATAGTTGAATTATAATGCAATGCAATATGTGTGTGGAGTCAAAATTTATTATAACTCTACAAAATATGTGTATAAGTGAAAGTATGTAGAGTGTCGAACTCAGGGAGCGAACATGATAGATTAGGAAATTAATCCTAAAATTTCCTTCTCTTGTTTTTTATCTATGATATTTTTTAAGTTTTTAATAATTTATCATTTTTTGGATTTTAAATTATATATCTTTCTATGTTTTTAATTTTGTAATTTTTATTTTGTTTTTAATTTTCTGATTTTAATTTTATTTTAAATATATAAGTATAATATATATATCTATATATAATAAAAGGTATACAATAAGTACTATATTTAATATATACATAATAAAAATATAAAAGTTAAGAAACTACGAATAGGAACATTCCTTTTTTATTTTTTTAACAGTTTTAAAATATTTATAGGTATTTTTCATAATAATAATATTAATAAATATATAAGTATGTATTGAATATAGGTTTTTATATGTATAGATATAGATATAAATACACAAGAAATTATAAAATAAAATGTTTTTTATCCTTTTTATATATTTTTTACTTTTGTGATTTTTCTTACATTTTTTGGTAATTTGTATTTATTTTTAATTGATTATAAATGTCAAAACAGGGACTTATAATATTTGGCTAGATTGTTTAATATATAATATATAATATCATCTAAATTCAAAGATAAAAATAAATATTTTGGATTTTTAAATAATTTTTAGTGATTTTTTGGGGATTTTCAATTTTAGTGCTGTTCTTTTACAATTTTTAGTGATTTTTGGTCTACAGTTACATAATACAGTAACAAAGGTATCCTATTTTTTTGCATTTTAGAAGTCTTTTTATAATTTTTATGTATTTATAAATGCAAATAGAGAATAAATGATCTGTTTTTATTTTAAATTTATTGAAAGATAAAAAAATTCATTAATAAAATTATATGTAATGGAACAATTTTTAAGGCATCTAACAGATTTTTCTAGAATTTTTAGAGCATAAAAAGATATTTAAACTAATAAAAATAAAACTCACCTAAAAGGAAATACACTACTTGACATGATCTTTTTTTCAATTTCCTAAAAGTATTTATGCATTTCAAAATACCCTACAAAAGTCTAGGGCATACATGTAAGACTCCCAGATTTTTCAATATAAGACACATTAACGTGGCTATTTTTTCAAAAAAAATCGCAGGTCCATACAATGCATTTTTTCTAAAAATATTACACTGAATTTTAAAAGTAATTTACTAAAATAAATTATGGAAACCAGGATAGGTTTAGGTGTAAAATGTCCCTCCCCTCACGTGTATGCGTACGTGAGGTGACATGGACGTGACCTAAACGCAAATAAAATAAAGGCATGGGTATAACCGCAAATATTACAAAAATATTTTTTTGAAAGGAGGAGTGGCGGTGCAAAATACACCTCGAAGGGTGCGATTCAACGATCGATGGGATTTCACTTGGATACATGGCGCTGCCTTGCTGCTCGCTACCCCTTCGCAGATGAAGCGCTAGGATTAGATATCTGTTGGAGATCTGACGGTGGTGACACTTCATCCAATGGTATCTGCATGCCTGGAGTGTGAATCTTGATCCGACGGTTCTAAGGTGGTCTTGATGAATGGGGAAGAATAGCTGGACTGGCCTCCCTCAATCGCCCATATTTCGCAACTACGACGGTCTCCTTCGCTGCTCAAGTTCTCGAAATGCCCTTGGAAGTCATCCACACCTATTTAAGTACTCAAAAGGGTCCAGAACCCATCGGTGGGGGTCGGGAGCTCGGCCAAAGGTTGAAGTTCTGGGCAACTGATCTTTGACTAGGTCGGCTTCCAAAGAGGCCCTTAGCATCACGTTCATGCACAGTTAGGTGGAGCACAAAAATACGAGGAAAACTGGACACAAAAATACAAATTTGTGCAGCAAGCCTTAAGCTAATAATTGGACACAGTCGTATTGGATCATGACTTGTAAAGGGCTTACACGATTACATCCAGTCTACAAGGGTCAGAAGATGTACATATCAAAGGGTACGTGATATGCATCATGCACCATCAACAACTTGCCCCCCCCCCCCCAATAACTTTTCTTTTGACGAAAGATACCTCCAGCTCCAAGCCGTCCATCTCCCTTCGGTGTGGGGGACCGGAATCCGGGCTCCGACCGCGACTCGCCTCTCGTTGGTTCATGCACCTCCTATCCACCGACAACGACCCTTCCTACTGGACCTATCATCCTTGCAATTATCGCTACTCCACCGGCCCCTCCTTCAAATTCCCTACACACGCAACAGCAGCGATCTCGGTCGCCGTTCCACGATGGGCCATTCCGTCTGCGACGCTCAGTCTCCGCAGCACGATCTTCACGACCCTTCCTGGTACCCCTACTGTACTCACGGGCTTTTATGTTTTGTTCGTGTCATAAATCCATCCACCTTAACTTGTTCGTGACTGACAGGAGCGACTTCGAGGGGGCGGAGCTGACGTGGGTGGACGGGCAGCCACGTGTTGTCTGCTCAGGTATCACCGGGGAGAAGGTGGCTTATGGCAGCGGCGGCGGCGGCACGCTGCAGTCCCTGGTAGACCAGGCTTCGGGGACGCTATTCGACTGCATCCAGTACGACCTCGTCAACTGGCTCGATGAGCGGGAGGGAGCCACCACGGTGAAGCCTCACCCGTTGGGGGACGTGCAGTTAGTCCCAGCCATACCCGTACGTGAGGAACCGAGCTCCAAGGGAATCGACGGTTGTGAGTTGGGGAAGAGGAAGAGAGGCGAAGGCGAGGCGGCGGCGTCGAGCAGTCGGGGTGGAGGGACAGGATTGACCATTTCCACATCGTCCGATGAAGATCCAGCTCTTGTCGATAAGGCACACAAACCACTGGTATTCTCTCTCACTATCTCCATTCAAGTCGGTGCACCACTTTGACTTTTTCTGCGTTTGCATACACTTAATATGACTTGATTACATAAAAGAGTCTGGACTACGCTTCATTTCACATTTACGAGCCTCATCTTACAGCCTGAACATATATTTTCACTCAAATACAGGCCCGTAAGCTTCCGCTTCCTTTTTATATCGACATTTAACCCTAAATATAAAACTTCCGACCTTTCTTTCGTTTGAATGGTGAGGCCTTTAATTGGGAACGATGCATAATTAGACTTTTTTTTAAACTTTCTCTATATTTTATTAAAGCAGCTCTTACGAGACGGAAATGTCTGTGATTGTATCAACAAATAATAGTTCTAACACAATATTTTTACGGGAATTTTACTCCACGAATCCTATAAACATTGTAAAATGTCTCATCGACTTTCTAAACATCGTTATTACTCTCTCTACCATGTAAACTTGCTAACCCTTACCTCACATACCATGTGGTTAACTTCCATCTCAAGCACCACCCCCCCCCCCCCGCACCGTCTGATCTCCATCCCCCTTCCCCTGCGTGCCCCCGAGGCTCCGATCACGATGCCCCATGTCTCGCCTGCAACTCCGGTAGATTCAAGATCCTCTGAGATCAACCCTCCTTCCAAATCTCAGCATTGTATCTCTCCCTTCTCCACCCCTCCCCCTACTACCGCATAACAGTGGGTGCCCATCGATGCACCCATGGATGCTGCCTCTTCGTCCTCCTACAAGCTCGACCTCCTCTCCATGCGCGCCTTCGTCTCCGCCGTCACCTCACACTTCTCCTCCTCTCCAACCCTTTTCTCCGCCGCCCTCTCTATCACCCTTCTCTCTCCGAGCATCACATCCTTTCCAACCTCTATTGGGGCTCCCACTACACTCTCTCCTCCGGTCGCCTTCATGCAGCTGAGCGGCTCCTCCAGAACCCCGCCCTCCTCGACGAGCACGACACAACTGCATGCCTCCCCAATTGCTTCCTCATCTGCTTCTCCTACTTCTATTGCGTCGCCATCTGGAAGCTCTGTTGGGACGGCTGGGTAGGTGGCAGTGCACTTCCTCCAGGACATGCTCGTCCTGCCAGACTCCAATGGAAACGGCTACACCAACAATGTGTATGATGGTCCAATCTTGTTGCCCCCAACGAGATGTAAGATGAGGGCTTCATCCTCTGAGAGTGAAGAAGGAACATGAGTGGAAGAGGAAGGAGGGGGAGAGAAGAAGGAGAGCTATGGTTTGATTAACTCCACTTAAACCTACATTAGTGAACTCTAGAAGTTTCAAATTAACAGAATGGTTTGTAGAGGTTAGACAGAGTAAGTTTACGGGGTTGATGAGGTAAAAACAATGTTTAGAAGATTGTTGGGTAATTTACAATGTTTTAGGGTTCGCGAGGGTAAAAATCTCCTTTTTATCAAAAAATTAAAGTTGCCGTTAGTGATAAATCGGGCCTACTCGTAAGCCACTAAAAAAATCGTACACTTTTCCTCCCTCTTACCGCAAACAATAATATTCGATCTTCTTCTACCTAAGGAATTTAATTTTTTATATAGAATTGTGGCGGCGTGTATATGGAACTTTTGAATGAAATTTGATCTTGTAAATTAGTAAATAATAACAATCAACTTGGTTATGTAATTTTTCCGAATTACACGTCTTAAAAAAGGCAAAGAAATACTTCGTCCAAGAATAACTTCCTTTGTAACTTGCACTTTATAATGACATATTTGTATTGTGTCTTCTTTCTAGACTCATTGCTAATGGTTTTTTCATTGAACATAGAGCTAGACAACTTGTTGAATATATTGAAAATTTGTTGTTGCTTATAACTCTAGAAGGACCTACCCTCATTTGGAAGTTTTACCTATAACTTAAGAAATACTCAACATTCGATTGCAACTAGTTCTTTCGTAACAATAAGGAAAACATCCTATATTTGCTGAGTCATGCTGAAACTACAATAATACATTGATCTACCGCAATAAATAATTTGAATCTTCATCGTTATAACTTCTGTTAAATATATAACAACAAATATTATTTATTACTATATTAATTACAACAAATATTTTTAAAGTACTGTAATGTGGCAAACATGCCTTCTCACTATGCTATGTACTCCACTCAAGAGGTTGCTAACATTTACTGAAGGTGTACTTGACAAGTGTTAGAAATATATACGTTAAACATTTTCTTCTCTTAGGAAAAAACTTTGGAAAACATCAGATATAACTAACACTGTATGGGATGTCTATAAATAGATTCGTTTTCTTCTGTAATTTTTTCATCGAGTTGCTACGACAGATCGATGGAAGATGGTATCTTCTTTATGTACATAAATTTGGATTATCTAAATCAGTAGTCTAATGGATAGTCGCACTCTCGTTCCACCATGTCATCATTGCAAGCTGGTGCAATTATTGGATTACCAACTTTTCTTCTTTTTCCTTTACTTTTAGTGCTTTTTTGAAAAGAACAAAGGCCGAAACTTCAAACAGTACTAAGAACTAAGAAGTATATAGAAGCTACATAAACTGATATATCTTCTTATATGCATTTTTATTTGTCTGCACTCCTTTTTTAGGAAACAATCAACCTCTAGTTTTTTCACCAAGAAAATGAACATTATCATATCAACGTTCTATGTTTAACATCAACACGAGTTACGCGCAACACTTAATTTACAAATTTTTTGAGTTGTTTAATGATTCTGCAATGAAAATCTCGCTTTGGTTTTTTTCCATATCTTTTTTCTTACAATATTTGCTTTGCGTCTCAAACCAATAGAATCAGGAAGCTGATGATGCTAACAAAGATCAAAGAAACGCGAGGAAAAAACCTCTCTCAGCAAAGAGAAGACGAATCGCTTCTATCCACAACCAATCAGAAAAGGTAATAACAATTTGTCATCTATGCTCCATATTCATAGCGAGAGGATCGTATGCTGTAGCATCCCCTGCTGTAACGTAAGGGATGTGTCAGATAAGAAATGAATGACCCAGATAGAGGATCGATCTGGATCGTCCATTTCTCATCCAACGCATCCTTGCTGTAATGCAGGAGATGCTACAACAGACGATCTGCACCTATTAGTACTGCATAGCTTTCATTCACCCAACATTAAATAAAACTCGCTTGTTTTCCCTTTTCCTTCGACCAAAATCAATGTGTATTCAACGAATTGCAGAGAAGGAGAGAGAAGTTCAATCACAAGATGAAGGCCTTGCAGAAGTTGCTACCAAATTCAAGTAAGGTACGTGGTTACTGCTACATTAATAATTAAGCCTTCTCTTTCTATATGTGCCACTTAAGTCTATTAACTACATTATTAACTACATGCACGTCCTCCCAAGTTACAGAACGACAAAGTGTCCATATTGGACGACGTGATCAGCTACATGCAGAAACTGCAGAACCAGATGCAGATGCAGATGATGAGCAGCTTCCCGCACATGCTGATGCCGATGATGTCCATGCAGCAGCTCCAGATGGCCATGATGGCTCAGATGAACTTGATGACGCAGATGGGCATGGCCATGGGCGCCAACCCGATCGCACAGCCGCCGCCTCCTTCGCTGTTCCGGTCCCATGTTTTCCCTTCCACTGCTGGTTCTTGGGATAGCAATATCACAGATATGGCATCTAATTTTACCGTAAACAACAGCGTGCAGTCTCGTGCAAAGGAACAGGTCATACCCTTCGCAGATAGTTCCCATCTCTCTAGACTAATTAATTTCGATTTTCATCCCAATCCGGCAACTGACCAGAATCATATCTTAATCTGAAGATGTCCAATTATGTTATTTATGACGTGTGCAGATTTCCAACAACATTAGCAGGACAGTGTCGTCGGCTTTGCCCAATATTACAGATGGCGATTCAACCAGAAAATAATCGTTACCGTCGAATGTTCGACGTTTATTTCCCTGATCAACGGAGGACTTTATTTACGTAAATTTAAAAGATCCAGAAGAAATGTTAACTCGTTATAAACAGTTCATTATAATCATGTCATGTAACAAGTTGTAATGTTCACTTGGCATTCTAATCTTTGTATCATTTTCATTTTCACCGTCATTAGAATAATCCCGGACTAAATCTAACTGGTTATTGTTTGTCCTAACAAAAAAAAGCCTGAGCCAAAATATATATTAATGCTTTCGAAGTTTAATTCTCCATATGTGATTATTCATGTAGTAGTTAGTCATTTATGTCTTAATCTTGGAAGTCATTGACACAA
The DNA here is from genome assembly GCA_037367405.1 of Ottelia alismoides. Taxonomy (NCBI): domain Eukaryota; kingdom Viridiplantae; phylum Streptophyta; class Magnoliopsida; order Alismatales; family Hydrocharitaceae; genus Ottelia; species Ottelia alismoides. The sequence goes on from JAZKJV010009247.1 coordinate 780,592, forward strand.
TAGATAAGATTCAAAAAATAAAATAACCCACACTCCCGATGATCCCTTTTTTTTCAATTCAAAAAGGGGAAAACACACGTAAGTTTTCGTCCAATTATATTAATAAAATATAAGAGGAAAAGATGCAGGACTCCATGAGAAACTGAGGATGGTGGACTACATTCTCAACATAGAACCTTTTTGAGCGGAAAATTACACCATTCCTGACAAGCTATAATGCTCATATGCCTGCAATCGACACTAATCACTTGATATTTGGATGGAATCGAGAGTTGCGGAGGGCTTCCCAGAATGATGACATGTTGTTATGATCTATCCAAGCCATATCCAACGCCCGTCAAAATTCTTTCGTCTTTTCACAACCCAGAAACAGGTGCTCAGGAGACTCTAACATCGAACTGCATAGAATACAAGAGATATCCTCTAAGTGAAAGATGCAAGCCAGCCTCTCCCTTTTAAGTAGTCTCCCATGTCTCAGGAGCCACATGAATACTCTAATGCATGCTGGAATCCTCATCTCCCAAATCATCCTACAATCCTTAACTACATCCTCCTGAAGTAGTTTTGTTCCACCGACAAAGAAATCACCTTCTCTCCATGCAAAGTGGTCACTACCAATAGTAAAGCCCTCAAACGTAGACAAAGATTCCATTAAATACAGAAAAATTAACGTGTCGTTAAGAGAAATCACCTGTCAAAGCGGGTGTCCATAAATGTGGGAAGCAGGAAGTGTCACGACCCCAATTTCGGGTCATCGGATCCTTACATGTCCGGATCTGGTTACTTAGCAATAATTTATTCAACAATCACAACTAACATTCAAAATCGACTGTAATTAAAAATACTAAGATGGGAGTATTTAACGCTTTTCCATTTACAAAATAAATTTTACACAGTATATTGTTCGACTATAACTATCTACATGTACATCAGCTGGAAAGGAAATACAATAAAATTACCAACTACTTTATAGAGTAAAGCTATAGTGGCTGGCTGAATGGCCACTATTATTAGCTTGCTGGATTATTATAGTTTTTGCAATGATTCACCGACACCTGTTGGGTTTCCATAAATCAAAGGATCTAAGTAACGAAGAAGAGAAAAGTAAACAAGTAGCCTAGTTTAACAAAACTTATTATACCAGAAGTTTCATTTTTTCTTATTAGTTTAAGTCATATTCCTTCTATTCCACGTTAGGGACTAGTCCAAGTGACACTCCATCACTTACGGACTCCGAAGTCGTGAACACTTCGGGTTGAAGAATGCGTTGACCTTGTGAGCTTATGTTGCAGCATGTCACATCAACCAATCCTCGAATACTACCTTGATAATTTCGTTTTCTTTTATTATCCATGGTTTCAAACCCTCAGCCTGACAAATAAAGAACCATATCATCCTCGAGGACCCGATAGCTTAAAATCACAGGATAACCTTTATTCATATATATTTGCAGTGTTAAATACATGTTATTGTGATCCAACTACTATCCAACCACTCGTGCCTCTACATGGCATGATTACATCTTCAGTCAGTCAATCCGCCTAATGGCAGCCAAGTATCACGCATTGCAAATAATTTATTTCACACGCTCAACATATCCAAGCAACCGTTTACCACCTAGGTTTGGTCTGCCAATACAGATGTTCTTCTAACAAACCTACGGGATGCATGTCGGACCTATAGTTCTTCTCCCAATCATTCTTAACGTAACACGTGATCTTTTTCAGGTTCCTAATCAATATACATCAATTCTCATGATGTAATTCTTTTATTAAGCCTTCGAAAATAAATATGTATATCTACAAACATATTTGTACTTATTTTAACAAACCCTAACTTTCCAAGCCACTGCATCAATTCGATGCTTAGACAGTATTTTAGTGGGAATCACAAAGCAACTTTTAATATTTTATAAAAAATAATCAAATTAGGGTTATTCATAGTGAAGAACATAAAATCAGTAATTTTAATGATCTCGTGTGACAACCTAATGTCAAAAGAAAGGATTTCATTACCTAATCGAGATCTCTCTCGCATATACAGTGCTTTATCATGGTTTATTTTTAGAAAGGTTGATTTACGACTCCTGAAATGATCAAATTTTATTTTTGTATGAAGAACACTAAGAACGAACCAAGAACGTGAAGAACAAATGAAGAACGCAAAGAACGCAAAGAAAAAATGAAGAACACGAAGAACATGAAGAACATAATTTCTCTCATAATTTCAACAAAACTTCCCCTTATACGAGGTAATATTTTTAGGAAAATTTTGGCAGAGTTTCCCCTTATATCAAGACATATTTCTATGAAAATTTCGACAAAGTTTTCCCTTATATTGGGACATATTTCAACAGAAAAACGGAAAGGATTTCCTCTATAAAATCACCGAGAGGAAAACAACAATGAAAATGAAAGAATATGATTGAACTATAAGCGATGAGAATGGGTAGACACCATACATCTCAGGTGAGTGAATGTGTGACGAATCACAAGGTTCACTGACATGCATAGCCGCCCACACCTAAGTAGGATGTTACACAGATTTCTCCTCGAACCATAATAGAAAATGAATTGGAAAGGAAGATGATTCGAAAACCAAGCTGGAATAAAATGAATCGAAAAAGTAGTTCAAGTAAGAGCTTATTTCCGAAACCAACTAGAGAGGATCATACCGTCCTCCTCCTCATCCTTCCAGCAACAGTTCTCTAGCACTCCTTCCCCGCCTCCCTCTCTTCCTACCTACCTTTCGACCCTAGCCCTTGGGGCAGTGGTGGTAGTGGAAATCATAGAGAATGAATGGGTAGGGGGCTATTTATAGGCTTCAGAAAATTGCTAATCAAGGTTAGTAAACCATGATTTAACCCTTAACCGTGGTTAGTGAACCATGGTTTTGGCCTCATGGTTTTAGCCAAATCTTATCTGAAATTTAAGGCTTAAGTTAGAACCTTCCAGAAGCTACTAGATTTGCTAATGATACTTAAGTAGCATTAATTGCAATTAACTTTCACTAATTACGAGTTAACATTCGCAATCACGCTTAACTTAACCTTTGATTGGTGCTCGATAATGCTCATTAGTGGTTATCAATCCATCATTAGTTAATTTAATCATATTTAATTAATTTTAATGGTGGTCATTAAGGGTTAATGATATCTTATGTCTTACTTCCTACTCTTTCTTCCGAAAATCATAACAATTCAAAACGAAGTATGATTCACACAAAACAAATTCTGTTGGTTTCTTTTTAACGAGTCAGATCTTATGATGTAAGATCTAAGAGATGATCAATTTAAGGCTTTACAATTATAATAACCTTAAAGGAAGTCTCATCCTTGAGACTTGAAGTGCATGCATAATAACCTTAAAGAGGAATGAAACCATAACAACTTTAAAGGGAATGAACACCCTTTCATTTATAGTGAAGATATACACAATTCATAGTGTTATCATTTAAACAAATACGGGTATTTATCTCTCATATCTACCTTGGTTTCTTATGTGGCTTCTTTAAACTCTTAGTTATGCCACACTACTTTAAAAATAGGTACATCTTTATTCCTCAACTTCATAATATCCCTATCTAGTATTTGTACATGTGCATCTTGGTATGTCATGTTTGGCACAACATGCAGATCATCGTAACTTATCTTATGCTCATGATCATTAATATATTTTCTCGGATTTGATACATGAAAAACATCTTGTATTGTCGAAAGATGTGGAGGAAGTGCAAGTCTATATACAACTTTTCCAATCCGCTGATAATTTCAAAGGTATCCACAAACCTGGATGTTAACTTCTCACGCAAGACAAACCTCTGAACTCCCTTCATAGACGATACATTGAGAAATACAAAGTCACCTACCTCAAACATAAGATCTTTCTGCCTAGCATCACTATAGCTTTTCTGGCAACTCTGAACTGTTATTAGTCTTTTTCGAGTAAGAACTACAGCTTCCCATGTCACCTAGAGTCTATCTGAATCATAAATGTTCTTTATCCCAACTTCTTACCAATATAGAGGAGTAGTACACTTACACCTATACAATGCTTCAAATGATACCATGCCAATACTTGCATGGTAGTTATTATTGTAGGTCATTTCAACAAGAGGCAAATGTTTAATCCATGATCCCTTCCATTCTAATGCATATGCTCGTAGTATATCCTTAATGTCTGAATTGTACATTCTGATTGACCATCTGTTTGTGGATGATATGATGTGCTCAAGCATAACTGTATGCCTAAGGATTTCATGCAGTTCTCCTAGTAGTGTGACGTGAATCATGATTCGTGAGCGAAAACTACCTCCTTTGGGATACCTGATGAATATACATTTCATTATCTTATTCATTTATTTTAGCTTAAAATCCCTTTTAAAATACAATATATTACTAAATCTATGTTCATACAAACCTACATCTGTGTGTAAATAATGTACATTTATTACAATTTTAACCAAAAATAAATAAAGAAAGAAATTAACGGAAAAATAAAAAAATAAAAGACTATATATATGCTATAGATACATGCTGACCGAACCCTGAGAGAAGGTCAAGACTTGACTTGATCGATCAGGAATAAAGTATGGGGAGATAGGGTCTTTAATCAAAGAAATCCAAAAAATGTGTTTTGTAAATACTTTTCCATTTTTTATTCTGTGTATATTTGTATAAAACTTACACTATTTTTTGTCCATAAATTGACCTCAACATAAATAATTTTCTAAAAAAGGTTGTAAATAAAAATATTTCCTCAAATAATAAAAATACTTGTAAAATAAAATCATGTACAGAATAAAAGTAACCGTATTTGGGAAAAAGCCGTAAACTGTTAATTGAAAGATCAATTCCAGCTCTATATGAAGTCAAATTGAATCAAACTCACTTCCATTGTATTCTAAATTAAAATTATCTTTAAAATGATAGTGATTTCATAATTTTTGGAGTTACGGTTATAAAGACGGTTTTCTAAGGTGTTTTTTGCAATTTTATCATTGTATATATTATCCATATTTATTTTTATACATAATTTATTTATAAATATTTGCAAAACTTTTAATAACTATTTAAAATAAAAAAATAAAAAAATAAAACATAACAATCACATAATTCCCTTATTTAACCATATGTATAGTGTACCATATGTATATATATATATAATTGATTTCCTTAAATAATCACCACAAAATAAAATAATTAATAAAAATTTTATTATTTAAATTAATAAAGAGAAAAAATAATTTAACTTAGTTAATTAATTATTAAAAAATATACCATACGTATATAATTTAATTAAATTCCTTAATTAACCCACCATTATTGTGGCTCATTAAGTTGTTGGTAAATTATTATTATATTAATTAATTTAAATTATGAAATTTATTCTTTATTTATTTTATTAATTTCGTCATTAACCTCCTTCCTTCTTTATCTCTCCATTCATATTTGAAATTCAAATTTATTTTGTTTCTATTTATTTGGCTCCTCCTCCCTCATTCCTATTTGATCAATCTTTAGGTGAGAAGAGCCTATTCTCCAAGAGTCATCTTGTGGTAGAAGGGTGCCCAGCCTCCGAGCTGTCCAGTGACATCGAGGTAATTTTCGTTGAGGCAATTACAATGTTAGTCGCTCCATTTGGTGAGAACCACATCATCCCTTTATTTCTCGATCTTTCGTCTAGATAATTTTAGGTTTAATTTTCGTCTTTATTGCATTGTTCATTTTTAATTCTGGATCTTAGATTCTCATCCAGAATTCGTCATCACGATTGAATATGTCTTTCGATCATTGATCTCATGCCATTTACCGATTCACCATCGCTTCATGTTCTACCTCACGCGATCTCTCACCTTCGACCACGTAGGATGTCTAGAGACACGGTTCTAATCTTTCGCCTACGACAGAACCTCCTCGTCCATTAATCTGTGTTGATTTTATTATCCGAGCCATCGTTCTCGAGTCATTTTTCTATCTATATTTTTATTGTAGGAACATGGATTTCAAAAAAAAAATTACAGTTGTTGTTTGTTTAAAAAAAGAGGAAAAAATTCTGTTTATAAAAAAAAATTTGGGCGCCACTACGTCTGTCTCTAGAACCGCCCAAGCTCCATCACCGTTGACCGATGCCACTCCACGTAAGTCGCCACCACAGTTAGGAACCACCTCTGCCCGACCATCACTGGCATCCACCTCCTCCCCGTCGCTTGGAGAAGATCCGCGTGAGCCCCGTCGCCTTGTGTCATCTCGCCATCTGCCTTCGCTCGAAGCCTGCTCAAACCGCCTGGTAATGAATCTACAATTTCATCATGTTTATTCTATCATTTTGGCCTTAAAAACCGTAGTAAATGCGTGTAAATAGGCTTAATTCATATGTTTTATCATTCATGAATGTTTGTGTAAACATTGTATAAAATACAGTTTTTAAAGCCAAAATTATAGAATAAAGATAAGAAAGAAAAGAAAAAGAATAAAATATTGCAAATATTTTATGACCCCGTAACCCCGACACCTAGGCATCTCGATGACTAGGTTGACAAGGAATAAAGTAGGGGGACATAAGGGCCAAAATACAATAAAAATCCTTTTTATTTAGTTCATTCTTTATTCAAATTGGGACATATTTTTAGTTCTACCTTTTATACTTCAAATAAAGAAACTTTGATCATGAAAGTTGTATATAATTAAAAATTAAAATATAAAATTGAATTCACTCAAAAATATTATACAGTAAAAAGTTATGATCCGAATAAAATTCAAAAATCCCAACTTCCCAGACCTGTATCACTCAAATAAAAACTCAAAATATATTAAACTCATGTTTAATAATATATAATTTTCAACAAACTATTTAATGAAGGTGGTTCATATTTTTTGAAGTTATGGTGTGAAAGTTTAGTTTTGGACCCCTATGGTATAGTTATACTGATTAAAATATTCATTTTATTTATTATTCTATTATTTTTATAATTTTATAGTTTTATAATTTTGTAAATATTCTTTATAATATATGTATATATTAAAACCAGGAATAAAAACATAAATAAAAACACAAAAATAAAATAACTTGTATAAAGTACATAGGTATAATTCCTATAAATATACCTATAAATAATATATTCTATTTATTTAATTATATAAATGCATCAAAAAATAAAATAAAAATATATTTAAGTTCATAAAATTAATTCATCAATTTATAAAATGATAAACAACAAAATAAAAATTAAATATACAAAATATAAAAAATATTAATAATATAGATAAATATACCTATATATATCCCTTAAAAGGGGACTTGTAATTCTATACCTCTAAAAAATAATAAAAAATCATAATGAAATAATTCAGAAAATAATAACTTTTTTTATTTAATATCAAAAATTAATAAATTTGTTTACTATTTTTAAATGATTTTTACGATATATTTTTTTCAGGATTTTTCCTGGTTGGTCCACGTGACCAACCAGGAGGGCCTGAGAGTTGACCATGGGTCAACTCTCTGGCCCTAGCTCCTGTAGCATGTCAGACATGTGTTGTTGACCATTATCTCGACTTTTTACAAGTCGATTCTTTCATCAATCGATTTGGATCCTTCTGACATCTTCCTCCTTGATCATCCCTCATAATCACAAGCATGATTTATTGGCCAATAGGCCACTGAATCGATGCCACTCCATCGATCTTCTCGCCACTTTATCACGTGTACATAAACCCCTTCGACTTTGCCTTGACCGTTTGAACCCTTTTGCGCTCGTTTCTCCTTCTCCTTCTTGTGGGCTGAGGATTGAGAAGGTGACAGCAATCTCTCCTCACTGTTAGGAGGCGTGACGGAGCCGACGCAGAGGCGTCTCCACCCCATTCTTTGGTGGCTTACCATCGTCAAGGTTAAAATCTCTGGCTTCTACAGCCATCGAGGTCGTTTCTTCCATTTTTATTTCATTTTTTGCTTTGTTTTCATTTCTAAATTGCCTTCCTGCATTTTCTTTTGAGTTTAGTAACGTGATCTAGCTGTAACATTGTCCATCGAAGTTCGTTGGACCCCGCCTCCGACGAACCATCCATTATCGCCATCCACGTTCCTCCCGCTCCCTCGTAGGTCATGGGACTCTTTACTGTCGAGTCTTGTGCTTCCTTTGGCAGGTCCCAGGTCGGAAGGACCCCATATGGGGTCGTTTTTGTTGAAGCCCAAGCCTCTTGGAGCCACCCTCCTTCGCCGACCTGCCACGCGCTCTGGCTGCTCCCTAGCCATTTTGAGGCCTCCAATCACTTGAGGAACCTCCCAGGAAGCTCGTGTTCCTTCGGAGGGGACTAGAGGGCTCTGAGCATCGAGATTTTGCCGCTTCAAAGTCGCCCGTGGCCTGTTCTTCACGCGTTCTTCCTCCATGCTCCGGAGCTGGTCCGATCACGAACAGCCCCCAGAAGCCACAGTCACCGTAGGATCCTGCGCTTCTCAGCCCATTGATGTCAATTTGAAGATCTATTGTGGCCATTCATCCGAACCGTCATTGCGGCACACAGGCGTGCCACGTGGCATAAGTGAAGGCGTGGCACCGTTCGATCCGCCCTTAGCGTGGGTATTTTAACCCGCACCCCTTTTTGTATTTATTAAACAGTATATTAAATCTTTCATATGCCTTCATACTTTCTGTAATATTTACAAAAAGCCCCCCCAACTTTGTCTTTTTACCAACAGGTCCTTGACTACGTCACCTCATGTGACTCGCGCACGTGAGGTGCGTGGCCATTTTGCAGGTTACACCTTGGGGTTTAGCTTATTTCCATTTAGTACTTAAACATTTTTATTCAATTATATTATTCATGGAAAAATTGTAGTCAGGCCCTTCCATTTCCTGAATATTACGTATAGATCCCTAGCGGGTCACGTGTTCACGCACGTGTGCCTGAGCGATTTTGCAGCAATACGCCTGGATTTATGTGATTAATAGTTAGTCCAGAAAGTATTTTTATTGCCTTTTAATTTTCTGAACAATTGCATTCAACCCCCTCGACTTTTACTTAATTACAAATATACCCTTGCTAGGTTGTAATTTTTTTTATATTTATTCATTTCATGCATCTCTAAAATTCGAAAAAATCCTCAAAAATAGAATAAGTTCCTATTGCATTCCTCTTTCATGCCATATTTTTATTTTGCATTTTTGCTGCATTTTAATATTTATAAAATATAAAAAACTTGCATTTTTAGCCTTTTTACATTATAAAATCCATAAAAATTATAAAAGATTTTTTGAAAAATTCCAAAAAAATCATATTTTGTGTATTTTCATCATTAAATAAATATTTTCATTGCTCAATAAATTCTGAAATATTCATGTTCTACTCCTGTTGCTTGTCTCTTTATTTTATAAATTTTGCATTGCATTTTATTGCTATTTGCAATTATTATAAAAACATTGCATTTCCTTGTTTGTAATTTAAAAAAACATAAAAATTCAAATATTGTGTCAAAAATTCCAAAAAATAGAATAATTTTCTTTTGTATCTTTTATTTTCTATGCAAATTTCACGCATTAGTTTTTCTAAAACTCAAAAAATTGTAAAATATTAAAAATCTTAAAAAAATCATAGAAAACTGTAGCAAAAAAAAATCAAAAATAGCAATTCCACTTCCTGTTTATAGATAATTCATTATAGTTTTTAGAAAAAATAAATCTAATAATTTTTAAGTTTATTTTATTTTTAAAAATGTAAATAGTTCTGTTTGTTCACTGTTTGTTTTATTCCATGTTTTATTAATTTTTTTAAAACTTAAAAAATCTATAAAAAACAGTAAAGAAGTCATAAAAACATAAAAATATTTTTACTTGACTTTTCTGGCTATTTTTTATCATATTTGAAAAATCTAAAAAGTTGCTTTTTCTTTTGTGTATAAATTTTCTTGAAAATTAATTTTTTCGAATACTAAAAATTTGCAAAACCAAAAACCAATAAAAGTTAAAAATCAGGAAAAAAACATAAAAATAATAATATAAAAAATAAAAAAATAAAAAAATAAAATACCACAACCTAGAATAGTGTTTATAGGATTCCTTTATTTATTTTGTTGATTTCTCATTGATATAATAACCCTCAGGATTGTAGCCTCCCTGAGTTCGATCTTGTTGCTATACACCTAAAATAAATAGCAAAATTCTCTTGCTACATATTTTTTGTAATTATCTTAGTTTGAGAAGTAAATAAATTTTTTTGTTGAGGGATTCTTTGGGTTGAAATGACATAATGATTTATTTTCATAAATAAAAAAAACTTGCAAGAAATTCTCGCTCAATAAAATAGTGTTGTTGATGTGGAGGCACGACCAGGGTAGTGAGGTTTCTAATTTGACCTACTATTCCTGATTGTAAATTTTATTTTATTTTTCTACATTCTTTCATTATTCATATTCATTATATCTAATATATTTTTCCTACACATATTTTTATACATGTGTCTCTTACACATTCTTCATTTCCTTTTTCTTGCGAGGGCCCAACGAGTTGGAGCGACTTTCTTAGGAGTACCGGTGGACTCTAGTGAAACAGAGGTGGCTTGAATCTTCTCGAAGTCACATGAGAGCGTAAAAGAAGCAAAAGAAGATTCTAAGAAGACCATCATTTGGAGTATTAGACTTAAATTTAATGTAGCATTTTAGTAATTAAAAAATCTTGTAAAAGGATATTCATTTGTTATTGGGTCTGTTTCGCCAAGTGTCGGTGCACTTGGGGGACCTCACCGGATTTTCTTTCATCGCCTTATTTTCCTTTGTTTCACGCGGATTTCGTGAGCTATCTATTGATTGCTTTAATTAATTTGCTTGATCTAGGTAATTAATTAGGTATTTTCCGATTTCCTCCATTATTTTCACTCACATAATTAACAAAGTAAATTGGACACTCGGTAGGCGATTCATTGAATATATTCAAACCAAGTGATAATTATTTAAAACTGGGAATGCTAAGAAAACCCGACCCTAAAATAAAAGTAAAGGGAAAAATTCTTAATTTGGGGAGAGAAACCCCTCATTGTTTGATTTATTTGTAAAGTGAGAGAGATATGGCACTACGATAGAGCCATGCCCGACTTTTCGTATAGACTACTGGTTCTCCAAAACGATTAGCTATTTTTCAGTGAGAAAATGCTGGTAGTCGGCAAACGGTCTAAATTTTCATAGTAGAGTGGGATGTTTATAGGACACCATGAAAGGCTCCCATCCTCAAGTAACACGGCTATCCGTATTTTTACGGTCTGTACTTACTCCTATAATGGCTGAAAGTGGGTACAACTAGTCGTATGGACTAGGCTAGTCTGTAGGGAAAGACAAGCACCTAACAGCTCGTTGACTCTATCTAATTTTGTATTCTCACCAAACTCTAATAATTGACAAGATAATTGATCAAACCTTCACGATCATCACATTGCGTTGAGTTGGTGAATTAGGAGTTTGTATTGTGTTTGATTGCTAGTGCTAGAGATCCTTCCGTGCAATCTGCGCCTTCCACTAATTTTCTCTCTTGCATTGACCAGAATATTTCTCGTTCAGACTTTACAAACTCATTTTACACTTCGATTTTCACCTTCTATTTGAGGAGGACTCACTTCCCGAATATTCCTTGTTCTCCACTTCCCCCTTCACATCATCCATCGACCCACTGTTTGACATTGGCTCTAATCTCGAAATAGTATCTACGATTCCATCACTTTTTTAGGACTAATCGAGTGTCATGCATATTTTCAGAGTCACGCACTGGACACTTGATGCCACTAAGTGGAAAGGAAACTGTGTGATAATCGAGAATTTGCGAGGGTCTAAAGTAGTTCACACAAGGCGTGACCACAGTATCGCTGAGCGACCGCTCACGAAACCTCAATCAATCAACAATTAACCCACAACAGATAAATCAAGCAACGAAAGTAAATGTGCGAAGTTAAAATTTATTATAAGTCTACAACAAAAGTGTGTATAGGTGCAAGTATGTATAGAGTGTCGAACACATGGAACAAACATGATAGATCGAGTGAAAAATGCTCAAAAGTGAATGTCATGTATTTGTCTGTACAAGTGTGATATTTTTGCGGGTTTTTAATTTTATATTTTTTTTAATTTTTTAATTTCAATTTTACAATTTTATATTTGATTTTTACTTTTCTTATTTTCTTATTTTCTTTTTATATTTTATATTTTATATATATTTTCTTTTAAATAATAAAGTAGATACACAATAAAGAAAAGAGAGATATAATATATATAGAAAAATAGGTAAAAATAAACAAAAATCAAGAAATAATATTTTTTTTGGGTTTTTATATTTTTATAATGCTTTTGCGATTTTTCTAAATTTTTCCTATTTTTTGGTATTTTTAAAGTCAAAAATACTGAAAACATTGAATAAACTAAAAGACTGAAATTAAAATGAGGATGAAAAAGCACAAACAGACTAAAAAAATCCTCAAATTAAATTTAAAATAAAGGTAATAACATATATAAAATTCAGAGACAAGAATTATATTTTTAGGATTTTTCTGGAATTTTTAAGCTTTTTATGAAGTTTTAGGGGTTTTGGTATTTTTAGGAGTTTTCTTTTGTATTTTTTATGATTTTTGGACTGAAGTTAAAAAATACTAAAACAAACAAAATATATTTTTTTGGAATTTTTCGAAGAGCTTTTATATTTTTAGGTATTTTCTAATGCAGATAGTACGGATTTAGACCCGCAAGGATGGAATATTTCAGATCTCCATGGTATTAACCCTACTTCGTGCTTGCATCATATCTACCTAGAGGATGACTGTAAATCCTCCCATGCATGTCAACGCCGTCTAAATTCAAATCTTAGGGAGGTTGTCATGAAGGAGATCATAATCTAGTGTGATGATGGCTCTAAATAATCCATTTCATATTCCAAGTGTGTTAGCCCTTTACATGTGGTCTCGAAGAAATCCGATATTACTATCGTAAAGATTGATCGTGGTGAGTTCCGGCCTGGGTACCTACTTCACGGCATGTTTGTGTAGATTATTGACGCCTGAACTCAGCTACCAAGAAGGATCACTTTACGTTGCCATTTATTGATCATATTATTGAGAGGTTGTAAGGGAAAGAGTTCTTTTGCTTCTTGGATGGGTACTCGGGATACAACCAAGTTTCTATCGCTCCAGATGATAAGGAGAAAATTACTTTCACTTGTTCATTTGGCACCTATGCCTTTAGACGGATACCCATTAGATTGTGTAACACTCCTGCTACATTCCAAAGGTATGTGACAACCATTTTTGCTGACCTGGTGGGTAGTTTCCTTGAGGTTTTCATGGATGATTTCTTGATCTACAAGGATAGTTTTGACACATGTCTTGCTCATTTAGATCGAGTTCTTCAATGTTGTTGTGAGGTAAACCTAGTTCTATCATGGGAGAAGAGTCTCTTTATGGCAACTAATGGGATTGTATTGTGCCATGTCATTTCCAAAGATGATATGGAGGTTGACCCGGCTAAGATTGATGTGATTTCCAAGTTAGAGCCACTATAGAATTTAAAGCAGTTGAGGTTAATTCTGGGACACGTAGGATTCTATATGTGATTCATAATGGACTTCAGCAAGATCGTCAGACCTTTGACCAAGCTTCTTTGCAAGGAGAGTGAGTTTGTTGTCGATGAGAAAGTCCTCCTTGCATTCAGATGAAAGATATGGTTACTAGTGCTCCTATCCTACAACCACCTGATTGGTCTCTTCCTTTTGAGATCATGATGGACGCCTCAGATTTTGCAGTTGGAGCTGTTTTAGAACAGATAAGGGATGGGATAGAATTTGCTATACAATATGCTAGCAAGACTATGGATGAAGCACAACGAAATTATATAGTTACATAGAAGGAGATGTTAGTAGTTGTGTTTGGGCTAGAGAAGTTCAGATCTTACCTCCTCGGTTCCCACGTTATTGTATACATGGATCACATTGCCATACGATACATATAAACAAAGAAGTATGTCAAACCACGCCTTATCAGATGGATCCTTCTTCTCTAGGAGTTTGATTTAGAGATTCGAGATAAACCTAGAGTGAAAAATATTGTGGCAGATCACCTTTCCCGTCTAATGAATGTAGAGACCTCTGAGAAGAACATGATCCCTATTTCCAAAACCTTTCTATATGAGACCATTTTGTCTATGGACTCACTCCCATGGTATGATGATATTGTGAACTATCTTGTCTCCATGAATGTTCCACAAGATTGGCCAAAGTAAAAGGTAGACAGATTTCTGTTAGAAATTCATTATTACCAGTGGGAGGATTTGTACCTATTTCACGAGGGTACGGATTGTATCTGGAGAAGGTGCATTCCTCAGGAGGAACACATGAGTGTACTTGAGCACTGTCACAAACTAGAATCTGGTGGGCATCATTCAGGTAAACGCACGGCCGCAAAGGTTGTACAGAGTGGCCTATGATGGCCCACATTGTTTAAGGATGCTACAAAGTATGTTCGAGGTTGTACTGACTATCAGAAAATGGGAGGATCCGTTAGTTCCAAAGATACCATGCCCCTAAGATACATACAGATTTCTGATGTTTTTGATACTTGGGGCATAGACTTCATGGGCCCATTTCCTGCCAGTCAGAGATTTCAGTACATCATGTTCGCCGTGGATTATGTTAGTCGATGGGTGGAGGTTATCCCCACCCGAGCTGCATATAGTCGTACAGTGTGTTCCTTTCTCAAGGACCACAATATTGCATGGTTCGGGTTTCCCAAAATATTGATTTCAGATGGGGGAAGCCATTTCATTAATAGAGAAGTAAAGAAGCTTGTGAAGAAGTACACCATTGAGCGCAGAGTTGCGTCTCCTTACCACTCCCAGATCAATGGCTTGGTGAAAATTTCAAATAGTGAGATCAAGACGATATTGTAAAAACTTGTATGTCCAGATAAGAAGAACTGGTCCTAGATTCTTTATTCGGTTCTATGTGCTTATCAGATGGCGTACAAGTTTCCTTTGGGTATGTCTCCCTACAGATTGGTGGATGGAAAGCCTTGCCATCTAATAGTAGAATTAATTCACAAATCTTTATGGGCACTTCGTGTTTGTAATCTTGATTATGAGAAGGTAGGAAAGAACATGAAGTTGGATTTGAATAGATTTCTAGAATTCTGAGACTCTACATAAGATAACTCACTCATATATAAGGAGGAAGTCAAGCGTTGGCATGATAAACACATTCAAAGGAAGACTTTACCTCATGATCATAAAGTTTGGTTATTTGATGCTAAGTTGAAGTTGTTTCCATGAAAGTTGAAAAGCAAATGACCAAGACCGTTCATTATTAGAGTTGTGCATGACAATGGGAGTATTGTCATATCTGGGTTGTCATCTGACACACAATCATTTGTTGTGAACGAACATTTGCTAAAGCCATATCTAGATCATGATACATTCTTGTCCATTGTTCATTCTATATTTGTGGTATCAGACGATGATCCTTTAATTCCATCTTCTCCGTTTGATACATGAGCTGGCTACCTCTCGTATATCGTTTTGTTTCATTATTTCTTCTTCTATTTTATCATTCACCCCTTTCCGTGTGTATATATGCTATACTTAGGATGTGCTTTATCCTAAGTATAAGGGGAGCGAATGATTTATGTTGTTCATATTCGTCATGTTCATCACTCATGTTGTTGCTTATACGTAGGGATACTCTACCCTAAGTATAGGGGGAGTGATGTTGTTCATATCTTCTCTTTTGTTTTTATTCTTCTGTTCATATCTTCTCTTTTGTTTTTATTCTTCTGATATCTCGCTTGTCCCCCAACTTGTTGATAGCTATTCTACCCTAAGTATAGGGGGACAAGACAATCTGTTGAGTCTGTCAATTCTTTTCCTCGATATTCCCCTCTTATTTAGTATTTTATACTTAGGATTTATTAATCCTAAGTATAGGAGGATAACTGACTTCTACTCAATCTTTTAGTCATTTTTGTATAGTGTTCTTTTCACTTTTCTATACTTAGCATGAGTTATGTCTTCATTTGCTTCTCTCTGATCACTATGAGGACACAGTTCGAGCTAAGTAGGGGGATGTCGTATATATTATATATGTACTTTATCCACAACTTGTACTTTCATATTTTTAATATGGCTAAAATATTGTATAAATACATGTAAAGTTTAGTAAAATCAACTAATAAAATAATGCATATATTTCCTCAAATTTCTTTTTGTATATACTAATTAATAATTCAGGTTAAAATATTTTGAAAAATATTTTGAAAGTAGTTTGAAAATCTATTTGAAGAATCTTTGGAAAATATTTTGAGAAATGTTTTCAACCTTTGTATAAATATTTTGACTTGTAAACAATTTCTTTTCTTTGTGTGAAATAAAATTATTTTGTTAAACTATTTACAAATGTTTTGAAAATGGTTGAAAAATCATCTTTTTTAAAATATATATACTGTTTGAAAAATGTTTGCATAAGAGTTTTCAAATGTTTGTAAATGTTTGTGAAATTGTTTGAAAGACTTATTTTGGACTATAGTTTTCAAAAGTAATTGTAAAATTATTTTCAAATAAGTTGGAGGAATATATACATCACCCATAAAATTCTTTACCAATTGTATATATATAGTTGTATAAATTATTAACACTCAAGTTGTAAATCCTTTCACCTAATTCTTGTAAATAATTGACTCACTCACGTGTAAATATGTGTATCTTATCTACTAACCCTAACACTTATTAAAAAATACTTAAAAAATACAAAACCAAAAGTCTATAAAAAGATTCATAATTGAAATTTCAAAAAATTGCATGTGAGTAATTTTTTTCAAAAATCCATATATTGCTCAAAATTAGAAAATTATTTAACAAAAAGATTTTTGCTTTCTTTCTTTGCATTGTACATATTTTTGCATTTGCATGTACATATTTTCTGGATAATATCGACATTTAAACTAAGTCTGTAATAAAATTAAAGAATGAAGCTCATTTGGACCTTAATCCAGTTAATTTCAGAGGAACTTTATAAGAAATAGAATTAAGACTTTTCAGATCCTAGTGACTTAATTCTTTGAGTCCATAGGACTATGTTCACATGTCATCTTGAGTTGTCTAAGTAGAATATTTAACAACACATGCATGATTCTTCTAGACCATGACTTATCTTGGACAAGCACTCTACACGTAGATCTTCATGGAGGAGATAGTGAGGAGGCAGAATCTTTTGGCTTGGGATATCACACGAGTATGTAACAACTAGTGGGAATATCCATCTTCCTCTAGGGAGGGTAGTGCATCTCAACTTGATCTAGTAGCATTGAGGTCTAAAGATAGGATGATGTGGGGTTGCAATAATGCTTCAAAAGAGGGATAGTCTACTAGTTCAAGAGGAAAAACTCCTTATGTACTGCTGCACCTTGTATATATTTTCAAAAGAAAAATGAAAAAATGTAGAGTCTCCAAAAGTGGACATGCCTGATTGAGAAGTAAAATACCTGCCGCAGTGTATATACAAGTATAGAAAAAATAATAAGAGATTCAAAATTAAATTTTTATAAGCAAGTAACTGGATGACTTGGCTACACTACTCATGCATCCAAGGATAGGTAGCTAAAATGGTTATAGTCCATTCTTTTGTCCATCTCCTCTTCTTGAGTTGGTTGTACTCAAACATAGAAGGGAATATCCCAACTCCTTGAGGAAAGAGTTGCTAGATTGATGGACTAGAGTTACCTTGTTGAGAGAGGCTATTTCTTTGCTACTTTTGAGATGGGGAGCTATATTTGACTTACACCGTACAAGTAAAGATTCATAGTCATAAGAATTTGTGTATGTAGACTTGTTCTGACCTGACTGTTGAGGAGACCTGAACAGGAATCTTGTGGAACTTAAAGGCTGTTAGGTTTTAAATCCATTTCCCATTAAGGTTCTGCCGCACTAATAATCCAAAGATTTAACAGAGCTCCATACTACAAATTTATGAATATAAGTTTAATACTCAAATTTATCCTAATTTCTTTATTTTTCCTTTCAGTTTCTTTTATTCACTTATTCTTTCAAATAAGTGTTTGCTAAGGGACTAACAAAGGTAAAGCATAGAGGGATAATGAATATGCATTTCATCATCTTTATTCATTTATTTTAGCTTAAAATCCCTTTTAAAAGACATGTATATATTACTAAATCCATGTTCATACTAGCTTACATCTGTGTGTAAAAATTGTACATTTATTACTATTTTAACCTAAAATAAATAAAAAAATAAAGGAAAAATAACAAAAATAAATGACTGTATATATTCTATAGATATGAGCTGACCTGAACCTCAAGAGAAGGTCAAGACTTGACCTGATCGACCAGGAATAAATAGGGAGAGATAGAGTCTTTAATCAAGAAATCCAAAAAATGTGTTTTGTAAATGCTTTTCATTTTTTTATTCTGTATATTTGTATAAAACTTACATTATTTTATTTGTCTATAAATTGATCTCAACATAAATAATTTTCTAAACAAAGGTTGTAAACAGAAATATTTCCTAAATAATAAAATACTTGTAAAATAAAATCATGTACATAATAAAGTAACCACACTCAGAAAAAGCTGTAAAGGGATAATTGAAAGACCAATTCCGACTTCTTATGAACTCAAATTTAATCAAACTCACTTCTATTGTATTCTAAATTAAATTATCTTTAAAATGGTAGTGGTTTCATAATTTTTAGAGTTATGGTTATAAGTACAGTTTTTTAGGGTGGTTTTTGAAATTCTACAATTGTATATATTTATCCATATTTATTTTTATACAGAATGTATTTGTAAATAATTGTAAATATTTTTTAATAACTATTTAAATAAAAATAAATTTAAAATAAAATCACATAATTTCCTTATTTAACTATGTGTATAGTGTACCATATGTATATATGTATATAATTGATTTCCTTAAATAACCACCACAAAAAATTAAATAATTAACATTTATTATTTAAATTAATAAAGATATAAAAATAATTGTTTATTTATTAATTATGTAAATAATATACTATATGTATATAACCCACCATTAAGGTGGCTCATTAAGTTGTTGGTAAATTATTATTATTATAATTAATTTAAATTACAAAAATTATTTATTTATTTATTTATTTATTTATTTTATTAATTCCACCATTAACCTCTTTCCTTCTTTGTCTCTCCATTCAAAATTTGAAATTCAACTTCATTTTTTCTATTTATTTGGCTCCTCGCTCATTCCAATTTGATCAATCTTTTGGTGAGAGGAGCCTATTCTCCAAGAGTCATTTTGTGGTAGAAGGGTGCCTAGCCTTCGAGCCGTCCGTGGATGGCGCTATTATTTGAAGAGGGGTTTTGCGAGGGTCTAAAAATAATCCTCACTCAAGAAAAGCGAAGACTACATGTCACTGAGGGGACTGCTCAGGAATACCTCATTTAATCAACAAGTACCCACAACATATGATAAATGATGAATAATAATATGAAGCATAATTTTTTATACTCGACAGTCGTAATGTGTATAGCAACTAAGCATGTAGAGATGAAATCGGGGAGCAAACCAGCTATGCTATGATTATGTCTAATCAATGTATATTATGTAATGTGTGTCTTTATTCGTTATGTGGGTTTTTATTTATTTATTTAAATGAAATTAATAATGATTATATAGGTATAGTTAATAATAATAAAATTTATATATTAGATTAATACATATAAATATATGCATACACATAGGCGAAGAAATACATATAAGGTATTCACACATTTACATATACATAGATATCTTTTTAATATATATTAACCCCTTTTTAATTTTAACGATTTTTAGATAATAATAATTTTTTTTATTAATTATGTAATATATGAACATATAAGTTATATATATAAAGTAGGGTTATATAATTATAAAGACTAATAAAAACAAATAAAATACATGGATTAAAATATTTTTGGGTTTTGAGTAATTTTCTCATTTTTTATGATTGTTTCTAGAATTTTTGCTAATTTTTAAGGGTTTTTAAACTCAAAAATACCCCAAATAAGGGATTAAATAAATGTACTCAATTGAATTAAAAATAAAAAATATCTAATAAAATCCAAAATTCTCAAATCAATTTTAATATATAGATAATATAAGATATAGAAATAAATGTTTTTGGAATTTCTAGTGATTTTTAACATTTTTGCTGGATTTTGGAGCTTTTAAATTTTTATGATTTTTCTTTTTCTATTTTGACATATTTTTGGTCTAGAGGTAGAATATGCTAAAGTAAACTACATATGTTTTTTTGGAGTTTTTTTAAAATGTTTTTCTATTTTTTGTTTATTATAAGTTAGACAAGAATAAAAATGTGCTCATTTGATTTTTAATGAATGGTAAAAATGCCAAAAATGCAAAAATAATAATATGACGTTGAAGTACATCCTGGCAGACATCTAACCATATTTTTGCATAATTTTCGGAGCATAGGTGCTATTTTTAATAAATGAAATTCAAGCACTAAAATACATGAATTAAGAAGGGCATATTTGTAAAAAAAATTAAAGATAGGGGCTCACACGTAGTTTTCCCAGAAATAAACAACTTGTATTTAAATTTAATGCACTAAAATCAAATATGAGAACCTATGAGTGTTCAAATGTAATTTTGCTGACTCACGTGGGATGGCATGCGAGGTGATGTGGACGGGACCCATTTGCAATTTACAATAAGGTCTATGGTCATTATGAAAAATTTCACATTTATTTAAACTATACATTTCATTCACATGATTAATAAAAAATACCAAAACAGCTAGGGAGAGATATGCAATTTACCCCCAACGTAGTGCTGGTGAACGACCACAATCTTTTCACTTAAACATGTGTCACCTCCTCTTTGCCAGATGACACTTCACAGAAGAGCGACTCTAATATGATCTTGGATTCCATCGGAGAGGCGAGAGATGTGGTCTTTAGACATCTAGGATTAGAACTGGGGTGCGTCCTCAATCGAATGGCTAACGACTGCTATGGAAGAACAGGGAAGAGGGTGGTCCTCTCCAACCTTCAACCTTCGATTTCCTCATCCACCGGTAGACTCTGTGGCTGATCTTTGGCTCTACACCTCCAGAAGGACCATCCGCTGCTAGTGGTGCCCTCTAGAAGGTATGGTACCCATGGATTGGTTCATGGATGGCTGTGGAAGATGGAGCACCTGGAGAACCTCTTCTAGGTTCGAATGCGACCCAGGAGGGGTACTTTGAGTGCATAACATGCACGAAGAAGATCCTTGGCTTGAGGCGATGCACCTCAGCCAAAAATGAAGCTGGAAAGCATGACCGATAAGGTGGACAGAGAGGATCCGGCTAAGGGTGGAGGGGGACCCTCGATTCACATATCCACAATGGATCTGGTTGGCTCAATGGACGAATAAGATGGAGAATGCATCATGAAACGAAATGAAATGAACGATGGAGGCGGATACAAGCGAGAGCATAGTGGATTGGCTGGAGCCCTAGCGGCTCCAACGAACGAACAAACTAGACTAAAGCTAACCTATTGGATTAAACATGAAACTAACGACGGAATTGAAAAGATGATATGAAAATCTACCTAAAAAATAAAATGTGCAGCTCTAATACTTGTTGTGTTGGCAGGGTGCAGGGTAGGCTGGAGCACCGCCATGGATCACCTCTCCTCATTGATCTGTTGTCGCCAAGCTCGATGAAGGTCTCGGCTATCACCTGGCCTTCGATACTGATGTAAGGATAGGATCCGAGGCTACAAGAGGGATCAAAAAGGGAATGCGTAGGGGAGGTTTTTATTTATAGAAAAAGTAGAGACCCTTAATGATCTATGGTTTGGAAGAAATTTGATCTTTATACAAGGGAACTAGGGATTAGGCAAAGATCAATGATTATTGAGGTAGATAAAGGCTCAATTGCTCAAGCTTGAAAAATGAAAGAAAATGGGGAAAAGACATGCTTGATGAGTCAGAAGTGTTAAGGTGAGTTGACCAGGGGTCAACAAACCTTGCGATGTGATTTGGCCACGTCAACCTAGGTCACTACAAAACAAGGGTTTTTATTCAAAAATAATTACTTTAAAATAGTAAATGATTTTATTAATTTTTTGGGAATAACATAAAAATGTGTATTATTTTATGTGGTATTTTATTTTGATTTTTATTTATTTTTTTGGGTTTATTTATGGCAAGTTAATTTTTAAGGGTATATTTATGGCAATATTCATCTATATTTTGGGTCTTTTATTTTTATTTTGTCTTTTTTGATTTTATAATCTTGTTTTCTTATTTTATATATTTATAACTTATTTTTATGTACACAAATATATTTTTATTTTACTTTTCTGATGATATTTTTGTACTTAAATAAATAAGGATATATATTATATAGGTATAGGTGGTTTATCTATGTAATTACATAGTCTTATTTTATCTGGTGTTTTCTTCATGGTTTTATCTTATTCTAAATATGTAAATGTATTATAAATAATATTACAAAATTATAAAATTATAAAATTAATATAGAATAAAAAAATGTATATTTTATTCAGTTATATTGTACAATAGGGGTCCAAAACCTAACTTTCACATCTTCACTCCAAAAAAAGTGAAACCACCTTCATTAAATATCTTATTAAAAGTTATATATAATTGAAGTGATTTTGATGCATTTTGAATTCTTATTTAGGATATATGGGTTTGGGAAGTTGAGATTTTGGATTCTTATTTTTAGTATAAAATGTACACTATATATATTTTTTTGGTTTTTATCAGTTGTGCCCCTCTGAGATATTCCAATATCAATTATTCCCTCCCTTTTTGGAATATCAGTTGTGGCCCGACTTCTTGCCAATCTAAACTTGAGCCCCTCTGTTAGTCTAACCGTCAATGAGTTGAACTTAATCATGATTTTTCAAACCATGGTGTAGTTAAGAGGGGTATAATTGTCCAGAATTCTTCTTCATCATCTTCTTCCTCCTTTTATTCTTCTTCCTTACTCTTCATAATTTCTCTCTTTTAATTACACTTCATGCATTCATTAAATCACTAAAATTTTTACATTTTCACGGAGATATCACTCATTGCGGATCAAATGATGAATTTCATTGAATTTTTCAGTGAGTTTTATGAATCAATTAATCAAATATTAATCCTAACTAAGCAAATGCTGAAAGTTCTCTTGTTTCAACCTACAACCTCCTCCTCCCCTCCCCTTCCTCCTCCTCATCCGATAGCACATCCCTTGCGATCATCCGAAGCAGCAGCCTCCTCCTTGCAGCTGCGACGATAAGATGCCCCTTGGTAGAGGAGGAGGATGATGAATCCCATATTTATTAGCTTAATTGATTATATTTATCTCTCTTTCTTAAGTTTATCACAAGATCATTGCCTAATTGACACTAATTACTAACTACTGTGTTGTAAATAATTAACACTAATTATTATATATTATTATAACTCTACTATGGTGTAATATTTTATGTATTTATTTCTTATTTAAAATCGAATAAAATCAAAATAAAATTGTGTAACATAAATAAAATAAAATACAAAAAAATAAGCAATAGAAAAATCAAAGACAATTGTTTTATATCTTTTTTATTAGATCTAATTTTTGTATATGTACAAATGACCTCTGACCTCTTTAACTTCTACATGAAAATTGTAGATCTCATCGAGATCTACAACTTTCATGTTCAATACGTTTCTTGATTCGATTCCTAACTAATTCTTTTCTCATTTTCTTTATTTTTTTCTAATATTCTTAATTCTGATTAGGTCACATGGCAACTCCAGATTACGCCATGTGGCTCGATCTCCCTGCACCACCTGCACTGAACCAGTACCACCAGATCATCCAATCTGTGCATCCAGGCCATTCATTAGCGCCCTAAGTTCTGCATTGCGATTCACTCTCTAGACCAGATCATAGTCACTCAATTCCGCCTAAATGCTGACCATCTGATCTTGATCAAACGGTTGATATATCGTCCCTAACCTCCGGCTCCTTTCTTTCCTCCTTCGTAAACCACCTAACTACATCGTCGTCCCCCTATTTTCCTAGCCACCCTCAACCACCGTCTGACGAATGTCCACTGTCATTTCCTTCTCCCAATATCCCTCGCCAACCTTCATTTTCATGCTAACCCTAACCACCCCATTGCAAGTGGTGATTGAAACCTCCGCCAAAACTACTTCACAACTGCAATTCTTCTGCTTTCAAAAACCCATCATCGGCTACTGTTTGATGTAGTCCACCCCTTGAAGGAGAAACCTTCTAAAACCATCTTCACTTCGTGACAAGGAGTCTGAAGATCTAAGTAGTGACAATGGAGGTATGCTTTGGTCGACCCTTGGCTGCCTTGCCAAGCTATGGCCATCTACGACCGTATGAGCTGCTCCACATGGTTGGGGGAGTTTCAATAAAGATCCAAGGTCCATGATGACCTCATCCCAAGCCAAACCACTTCCCAATCTAAGCTTCTTCATGTACATGTTAGCCTATTTGGTTTATCTCTTTATTTCTTCTATTTTTCCAACCATGTTGCAAGACCTACTTCATTACTGGATATGGTTTTAACCTTCAGCATGGGTCCTTGATCCACGCTGGAGATTCTATTCTCTGTGCTTCCAGTTCTGTAACACTCTACCACATCGATTCACCTTCTGCCTATCATGGCTGAAGAACCCATAGGGCTTCACCTTTTTCGACCACAGCAACCCTCCATTTCAATTTACAATCGCACACAACCACATCATTATGCTTCGATAATGTTCTTCTTACGCTTGTAGGTGATGAGGTCTTCAATGGACACAATTCCAAGGCATCCTCTGATCCAGCTTTTCTCCTTCGATGGTTCGTCAATGACTACAACTTCCAAAGTCTTGTAGAACTTTACCGACCTTGCATCACCTCCACGGGCTATGAGTGGACCCTCCTCGACATTCTGGCAACCTTAAGGATGATGACAGAGTGAAGGGAGTATTGCCGGACCCCCTCGCCTCTCGTTGCCTTGCGAGGCAGAGAAGAAAGAGCACGGGCTACAGTTGTCATTTGAGCGTGCCAAATTAGGTGTGATCTAATGACATACAAGAGGCCACGTCAAATTATCCAAGCCTGCAGCCTCGATTGTCACCAAACAAGAGCCGAAGCACAATGCAATGCCACGTGGTTCGAGCCACAGGACGTCCACCGAGCCTAGGACCGCACACGCCTCGTGTGTGTGGACTTGGGTTAATTACATATCCATCTAGTCGGTTTTACTTATTTGCAAAAATACCCCCGTAAAGGGGCTGTTAAATAAATTTCATTGCTAGTTTTTATTAAATGCACTTTAGTCCCTATTGGGACCTATTTTTGATGTTTGTGCTATATTTCTATTTACGTTTTATCACATTTATGCCCATGAACTCAAAGTTGAATATCTCTTGCATTGTTTATCCAATTAAGATGATTTTAATGTCATTTTGGTCCTCATTTAAATGTCTTTGATTTGATATGTCATCAAACATTAAAATAAGGGTTACTTTACTAGAGTTAGTTTATATTCCTAGTTTGCTCATTAAATGAAACTTGACTCTAGTTGCATCATTTTATTGGTCTTTAAATTAATGGATATTTTGCACAAGTTTGTTTAAACTAATTTAGGGCATAATAATAAAATGAAATATTTGTTTTATCATATTATCATTCTATTCATTATGTGATTATTTACTAACATGCATTTAAATGTTCTAAAAACATATTTTGGCTCATACATGCATGCATTTGTGATGTGCATTATACTTTGCATTGCATGCCTGCATTATTTGTTTGTTTTAACCTCTATGAATTATCAATCCCTTAACCTAGATAATTTAATGACCTAAGTAATCATATTATGGCTCGTGTCCTTGTGTTCAACCCTGAACTTCCCAGGTTATAAATTAAAGCTGAGTGCCTCATCATTGAGATTCCTTCTCAATTTTATATGAGATGCTAAGTGTCCATGCTAGAACGGATCGAATTTAATACATGCATTTATCGATTCAACTGAGGAGGTGGTGAGGCATTACATAGCGTAGAGAAGAGCTGGATGTGGATAGGGAGGTGCGGGGTGGAGGTATAGGTGGAGGAGCTCTGGGCGGAGGGGGAGGTGTAGGGGCAGTGGGAGGAGCTGGGCACGGAGGGAAGGTACTGGGGTGGAGGGGTGGAGCTCGCAGTTGAGGGGGAGGTGTGGGGGTGACGGGAGGAGACTAGGGTGGAGAGGGAGGTGCGGGGGAGAGGGGAGGTGCTGGCGGAAGAGGGGAGGTGTGGGGGGGGGGGGGGGTGGTGCGGGCGGTAGAGGGGAGGTTGGGGGTGGAGGGGGGAGGTGTGGGGGTGCAGAGCGGGAAGTGCAGGGGTGGAGAGGGAGAGCTGGGCGCAGAGGGGAGGTGCGGGGGTGGAGGGAGGTGGTAGGGGTAGAGAGAGTGAGCTGCGACGGAGGGGAGGTGTGTGTGTGGGGGGGGGGGCACGGAGAGGGAGGTGCGTGGCGGAGGGGGGAGGTGCGGGGGGCCAGAGAGGGAAGTGTAGGGGCGTAGGGGGAGGGGGGAGGATAATGGGGATGGAGGTGGAGAGACGCGTGGGCGGAGCATGGTCTCGGGGGAGGCTACAAGAGAGCTCAAGGTAGAGGAGGGAGGAGCTATGGAGGAGGAAGAGAAGGGAGGAAGAGGAAGAAAATGGGAGAGGAGGAAGAGAAGGGAGGAAGATGAAGAAGATGGAGAGGAGGAGGAAAAGGATGCATTAGACTTTTCAGACCTTTTTTAAAAAATTTAATTCCATTTGTGTCCTTAAAGTTAACGTCCATTTGTGTTGGTTATGGACGATCACTGATCGGAGGGGCACAAGTGATAGATTGGCAAGAAGTCGGAGGCACAACTGATATTCCCAAAAAGGGAGAGACATAACTGATATTGGAATATCTCGGAGGGGCACAACTGATAAAAACCTATTATTTTTTTGTAAACTCAATTTTGTATTTTTCTATGTATTATTATCTACAACTTTCTTATACAAAGTTTATATTTGATTATTAAATAATAAAGAGTAAAATGAGTCCCAAAAAATAGTTATAAAAGAATAAGAGAATGGGGTTTTTATTGTATATTAGGTAGTTATCTCCCCATACTTTATTCCTTGCCGACCAATTCATTTTTTGACTTGGTCTTGGGGTTTAGGGTCATAAAATACCTTTGGTATTTTATTGTTTTTCTTTTCTTTATTCTATAAGTTTGGCAGTGAAAACAATGTTTTATATATAATAAATGGAACCAATAATAAATGTTAATATGTACAAAACAATGACATTTACATGCATTATCTACGATTTTTAAGGCCAAATCGATAGAATAAAGGTGATGAAATGGATATTTATCAACCACCAAGAGCAGAAATACCGAAAAATCAACAAATAGAAAATCTCTAAAAAGAAAACAAGAGCTGAAGCCAATACGCACCATCCCAGGAGGAGCCAGCACCGACAACAACTCCAAAGATAGTCGACAAAGCTGAAACTCATGTAGATTTGTTTTCACGAGTTTTGAATGATCACTCTCCTTCTAGTTAGTCATTTGTAAATAATGTTGTAATTAAGAACAATGCATTTCCTTCTATGAAAATTCTTTTTCCATATGCAATGAAAACTTCTAAAAAAAATAGAAAAAATTAAAATACATTATTAGTCCATGGTGTTGTGGAGATTATTGAAAATATTGTTTTAAGCATGCCATTGGTAAATGCCATAGAATACATAACAGTTGTTAAGAAAGGTTTGAATAGTGCATATACGTCTAAGCATCAAAACCACAAGAACAGATGTAGATGTGGAGAAAAACACATCCTAACCGTGGCCGCTATAAATGTTATCAGTGATCTCCCGTAGAAAATGAAAGACAAGGGATCTCCCTTAATCAAATGCCAGATATTAAATAATAATACTTTTGAGCGAACTATGCTTGATATTGGCTCTTCTATAAACCTTAACCCCTCCTCATTACTTGAAGAATTTGAGATGGGACCACTTAAGCGAACTCGTATGATCCTTCAGTTCATTGATTTAGATCCATCAAGTGACCTAGAGGTTTACTAGAGTACAATATCGTGAATTTGCAAGACATGCACTTTCCAGTGGGTTTTATCATCCTAAATATTGACTCTCCAGCACTGTTACTTTAGACCTTGATTATTCTTGGCAGATCATTCCTTTGAACTACCGAAGAGGTCATCGACTATGGGTCTGGAAAGATTACATTTCACTCCTATAGTGACAAGGTCACAATGGAATGATCAGTGAATTGAAAGCCGTGTTTGATGAAGGGAAGTCATTACCAACTGGAGACTATGATATTGTTGATATCAATGATCAACAACTTTCTCTGAATGATATTTTAACATAGGAAGTTCTCTCTTCAGAAGAGGCCCTAGAGAGTGCAGTCGATCCTTGCCCCCTTGCCATCTGGGAGACTGAATCAGAAACACTAATAAATTTGTTTGAAGAGAATTCATGCCAAACACACAAAGAGTTCATTGCAGATATGTTTGGTACATCATGCCAAAGATAAGTTTGATAGAGGTGGACAACACCTCATTGATTCTAGCAAACCATTAACCTACCAACATAATTTCTGAAGTGTCCGCAGAGTAGACTCAACAATTGCATGAATTAAAACAGCTCCCAGTAGGCTTGAAGTATGCTTTCCTTATGGGTAAAGAAAATATGTATCTGGTCATCATCATTAGCAGGCTAACAACGGATCAGGAATCTCGACTTTCTCGAGTTTCTAGAGAAAAATTATAAGGAACATGGTTATAAAGTTTTAGATCTTTGAGGGATAAATACGGCCTTGTGTTCACACCACATCTATATTGATGATGCAAACCATCCCGAGAATTTCAGAGAAGATCTAACCTTAATCTTCGGGATGTGGTTATGAAGGAAATCAGAAAGTGTTGTGAAGCATGCCTTATTTATCATATCTCCAACTCAAAATGGGTGAGTCCATTGCTTGCAGTTCCAATGTGGTTAAGAATGACCAAGTACATGAGATTCCTAATCAAGTACCATATCTTAGTGCGTGTATGTTGATTACAGTCGCTTGAATGCAACGATGAAGGAGGAAAACTTTCTTCTGCCATTTATTGACCAAGTTATTGAAATATTGGCCGGAAAGGAATTCTTCTTATTCTTAGATGGATACTCCAGGTACAACCATATCCTGATCGTCCTTGAAGACTAAGAGAAAATAACATTCACCTGCCCGTTCAGCACACATGCTTTCCAAAGAATGCCGTTTGGATTGTGCAATGCTCCTGCCACATTCCAAAGGTGTATGCTTTCTATCTTTGCCAATATCGTTGGGAGTTTTCTCGAAGTTTTCATGGATGATTTCTCAATCTATAGTGACAGCTTCGATTCATGTATTATGCACATAGACAAAGTACTGTAGAAGTGTCGTGAATTGAACTTGGTCTTATCATGGGAAAAGAGCCACTCCATGGTAACTAAAGGTATTGTGCTGAGCTACGTAGTTTCCAAGCGAGGTATGGAATTCGACCCGATGAAGGTGGATGTCATTTCCAAATATGTGCCACCTTGATTAGTGAAGAAGCAAGGTCATTCCTTGCGCCTTGTTGGTTTTTACAATAGATTCATCAAGGACTTTAACAGAATTGCCTGATGTCTAACTAAGCTTTTATGCAAGGAGACTGAGTTCATTGTTTATTAGCAGGTTCTCCAATCTTTTCATCAATTGAAAGAGCTAGTCACTCAGGTTCTAGTTCTATAACCACCCGATTGGTATATCCTGTTTGAGATCATGATGGATGCATCAAACTTCGTAGTTGGGGCTGTCATAGCACAAAGAAGGGAAAAATTACCTTATGTCATTCACTATGCCTGTAAGACATTAGACGAAACACAAAGAAATTATACAGTTACAGAGAAAGAATTGATGGCAGTTGTTTTCTTTTTAGAGAAGTTCAGATTCTATCTTGTAGGATTTAAAGTCATTGTTTTCACTGACCACTCTGTTATCATATACCTATAATAGTAGAAGGATGCCAAATCATGCCTACTTAGATGGATACCTCTTCTCTAGGAATTTGATTAGAAATTAGGGACAAGCCCTGAATTCAGAACGTGGTATCAGATCACTTATCTAGAATTGAATGACAAGATACCTATCTGAGTAGTGAACCTATCATAGAAACCTTTCCTGATGAATCCATTCTCAGCATTGGATCTCTCCCTAGATATGGCGATATTGTGAATTACATCGTATATGGGGTAGTTATACAAGATTAACGAGAATCAAGAAGGACTAATTTTTGTTTGACATTTATTTTTCCAATGGGAAGACCCATACTTATTCAGGGAAGAAGCATGTTGCATTTGGCATAAGTGTATTCATTAGGAGTAGTACATAGGTGTCCTTGAGAACTTCCCATAACCTCGAATTTGGTGAACACCATTCTGGAAGTCGAACAGTAGCAAAATTACTACACTGTGGTCTCTGGTGGCCAACACTATTTAAGGATGATAATGAGTATGTCAAAGCCTGCACTGATTGTCAGAAGATGGGGAAAACCCTTGGTGCTAAAGATGTTCTGCCCCTTAAATTCATTCCGATATCAGATGTGTTCGATGCACAAGGCATTGATTTCATGGGCCCATTTCCTAACAGTCAGGGTTATGAATACATCCTGCTTGTCAGTGGACTATGTGAGTCATTGGGTCGAAGCTCTCCCTGCTCAAGCCGCTGATTGCTGCACTTTTCATCATTTTCTAAAAGAGAACATCACTTTGTGGTCAAGATATCGAAGATTCTGATTTTCAGATGGGGGTAGCCATTTCATAAATAAAGAGCTAAAGAAACTTGTCAAGGACTACAACATCAATCATCGTGTCACTTCTTTTTATCATCCTCAATCTATTACTTGGTAGTGTTATCAAATAGATAAATCTTGATGATTCTGAAGAAACTTGTGAGGCCAGACAGAAAGAACTGGTCACAACTTCTAGACTCAGTTCTTTGGGCGTACAGAATTGCCTACAAGTCTCCTTTGTGCATGTCGCCTTATCGTCTTGTGCATGGAAAGCCTTTTCCATCTGCCTATGGAACTTATATCACAAATCTCTCTGGTAAGTCAATATATGTAACCTCAACTCACAGAAAGGCGGTCAAAATAGAAAAGTGGATATGAAAAAGCTCTTGGAATTCCGAGACTACGCATATGACAACAACTTAATGTACAAGGAAAAGGTCAAATGCTGGCATGGACGACATATCTAAATGAAAGAGCTTTGAGCCTGGACAGAAAGTGTGGTTACTGTGAGAGTTGAAGATATTCCAAGGAAATTGAAGAGTATATGGACATGACCTTACATTGTGAAGATTTTGCGTGACAATGGAAGTATTTTGATATCAAACTTGTCAGCTAATGCACAACCATTCATCATCAACAGTAAGTTGCTAAAGCTGTATCTAGAGTACGACACAATCCTAGCCATTGTAGATTCCATTCAATTTTTTGATGAAAATTTCGTTGCTTCAACAACATCAGTGGACCCAGACAATACCTCCAAAAATATATTTGATAGTTCTCTTCTTTTCATTTTGATTTCCAATTTCTTTCATTCTTTTGTGTTGCACACATCCCATTCATCTGTGTGATATTAAGGATATGCTTCATCCTAAGGATAGGGGGGATGAGTGTATTCAGGATATTCATTATTCTTTCTCTGTTGACTCTCAATTTTCACTATTTTGCCTATCCTTTGGA